>JBBPDI010000009.1:19929149-19950152 GCA_037974545.1 Cucumis variabilis | reverse complement strand
TTTTGAATTGAGTGCATTGACATTTTATTATATCCAATTAATAATATTCTCATTTTCGTAGTAATAAAAAACTTTGTGTGTACAGTTTATTTTGTATTTTGACTAAACTTTTTCAAATATTTTATATTAAAAAAGAAAAACTAATGATTTCTTCTTTCTTTCTTTCTTTCTTTCTTTTTAAGTCAAACTCTTCTTATTAAGAGATAATAATAATAGTAGTAAATAAGGGAGATGATTCATTATAAATCACCAAAAGTGTCCTTTTCTTCATTGCTCTAATAATCGGAAGAAAAAATACAAAATAAAAAAGAAATCAACACCCCTACCCTCATTTATACTAATAACTATGTCTTGATCAAACATGCTTGTTGTCTGTGTCAATATAACTAAACATCCACCTTTCACCTTTTTCGATGGAAATCTCGTCCTTTCATACTTTGTTAAAAACGATTAGTTACTTCCACAAATAAATTTAGTATACATTTCAAAACATTCGACTTTAAAACTCTATCTATCTATATATTAGCCCCAAGTTTAGGCATAATGTTTAATATTTGTTTCTCAAATGTCTTTTTAAGAGGAGTCCAACTTCCACGTGGTTTAGCCTTTTGATTTAGACAAAAGATCTAAATCTAATGAAAAATTTCACAAATGTCCTAAATTATAATTTATTTACTTGATTAAGCTTTCGTATAGTTTTAGGACAATTGTAACCTTATCATAATTATTAATTATATATAATTTTTAAAATTAAATTCAAATTATTTCCTTATTTATATACTGTAAATGATAACTTCCTTCATTATTAATATATATATATATATATATATATATATATATTTATTTATTTGTATTTATTAATAGAATATTTATTATCTTTACAATAATTTAAATATGATATAAATTATTAACTTACATGATAATAATATTTTTAATTATACTATAAAATAATTATTTTAAATTTTCTACCCAAACTAAAAGCTTTTTTCTCACCATTATCAATTTCGACGTCGATTTTCTTATCCAATTTGTATTTCAAAAAATTGTCTTCTTCTTCTCTTTCAATTTGTTATAGAATATATTGTTAGTCTTTTTTTTTCTTTTTTTTTCGTTTCATATATTCTTTCTTCTTTCGTTTCGTAGCATATATTTCGGTCATGTTCCTTCTATTTTGTTTAATTTTTTATTATTCAGTTCATATTCATGTCATGTTCGACATAGAATTTTTATTAAATGGTTCGTCATTCGTATATATTATGATATACCATTGAATAATAAATTTATGTTTTATGATTTGTCACATATATACTTCTGCATAGATTCAATAATACATACATATATTATTTTTCATGTTCTATGATTTTTTTTATTGCATATATATACCAATATATACACAAATTATATATTCATTCAGTATTTTTTTTTATTTCTTACATATATGCTACTGAATAATTCATTTATGTTTTGTGATTTGTTACATATATACTACTGCATATATTCAATAATACATACATAGATTTTTTTTTCCATGTTTTGTGATTTTTTCTTACAACATTTAGATACCACTATATACACTGATTATGTATTCGATCAATATATTTTTTTTTTAATTCTTACATATATACTACTGCATAATACATATATTTCCTGTGATTTGTTACATATATACTACATATATTCAATAATACATAAATGATGTTATTTTCAATATACTTAATATACCATAATGTATTTTGAATATGAAATATAAATTATTGCTAATTTTAAATTTTTGCCAATTTTTTTTCTTCGAAAGATCACTGTACCAATCTGCCGTCGATGTTCTTCTTCTTCACCACTTATACTTTCCACAATCTTCTATTATTCGGAATCTTTTGTGAAGAAAATGGAATCAATATTCAACATATTCAAAGAAGAAAACTTTTATTTTTTTTTAATTTTCTAAACCGCGGTAACCCATGTCCCTGATTTCTCTCCTTATCGGTCCACTTTCTATAAACAAATTGATATAAGAACTCTTCATTCATAAAATATACACCATAGTATTCAATATATACTATAATTAAGTAGAATGTATGAAAAACAATGTAAAATGAAAGAAAGAGTGGACGAAGAGAGAGATTGAAAAGTGAGAGAAGATTTTTTAAACAAAATTATCAAAATAAAAATAATTAAAGATATTTTTTTATTATAATATTACCGTAATAGAATTAAGAATTAATCATTTACCATATTTATATAAAATATCTAATAAATGTAAATATTACTCATGGTCCACTTTTCTTTTTTCTTTTTCTATTTTGTTAATATATTATTAATAATAAAGATGAGTAAATTGGTAATTTGAAGCTTATATTTGTGTAAAATATTAGTCAATTTAGAACATTTTTAAAACAATTGAAAATTTTAGATTAATCTTATAATATGATATACCATTTTAGGCTATTTTAGTTAAAAGACCATTAATCTAATTAAAATCACATCTTTTGTTCCTAGACATACATTAAAGTACAATGTCAGATGAACTTTTGCTCTAAATATTTATTTGTTCAGAGAAAATAATATTAATTTTATTTTTATATCAAAAGTATTTTGAAAGGATCATACGTAACCATATTTTAGTATTAAATAATTAAATAATTAATATAACATGACGTAAACATATTTTGTTCCTAGACATCAAATTAGTGTCCATTGATGTTTATTATTGATTGATATGAATTTTTACTTTTTACTCATTTTACTATCCAAATGTTATTATTAAAATACCAAATTGGTAATTTGGCAGCATGTGTTAGTTTTATTGGGAGGGGAAATTTTTAAATACAAAAATATAATACTGGATTTGAAAATATATAACTGAAACAATCACAAGACACACGTGGCAAAATTCAGTCCAACTTACTTAAATAAAAAGTCCCATTTATTATTATTATTTTAGTAGGGAATAGTTTTTTAGAAAACTTCTCAACTAACATAAAACATACCAATATGTGTTGAAAGAAAAAGTTCTTTTAAATTTATTTTTAGATACTTTCAATTTGATATTTTATTAATAATTATAGATGACAATATATAATTTTTTTTAAAAATAATTTCTTTTAGTATATAAATGAGAGTTAAAAATAAAAAATCAGTTATTCAAGAAATTAACTCAATTGTTAGTATCAAAAGTTTGTGATTTAAACCTCCCATCCTATTTATACTAATAAACAATAAAATAAAATAAGCAAATTGCAAAATCTACTTGAAGAATATAGGTTTGAGAAGGTTCAATTTTTATTTTTGTGGGAGATTGTCCAATTTGTAGAATTATTATGGGTTTAGAGGTCCAATTTTAAAACATGTATAGATTTTATGGCTCAATTTGTATAATTGAAAATTTGAGGGTACAATTGCAATTGTAACTCTAGCTGCAACCATACTTCGAGAGTGATTTTTGCAATTTGTCTATATGAAACCACAATTTAAAGTTTTGATTTTTCATTTAAGTGTTTTTCTAAGAGATATTTTATAGTTCAAATAACATGACCCAAAATTAAACACAAAACTCTCAAGAATAGAAATATTTTGTTTTGAAATGTAGAGGACCAAATATTTTGTTTTAAATTTCAACACCTGGTAGCTGAAAAATGCATTTTTTCTTAACTAAAAGAAGAGTAAAACTTGTATTGATTAGACATGAAAGCGTGATCCATTAGCCTTTCTTACGTAAGTTAAAGAAAACCAAATCTATCCCTACTTTAGCAATTTTGAAATCCTCTTAAAATTGCTCTTTCATAAAAAAAGATGAGTTTTTTAGGTAATATTTTCTCCATCATTTGTGAGGAGGGGGTTAGAGTGTAGATAATTGGATTGTTTGTGTTTTAGTTTGCTTGCAATATAGAACAAAAAATTGAAAACCCAAATCCCAATGGATTAGAAATGGAGTAATTCTAAATCTATATAAAGTTGGGATGTGTCTATACATTCAAATGATCCTCAATTGGATGCCTAAAGTGTCTATATATATATATATAGTAGCTTAGTAGCTTAATTATAGGGTTGTTAACCTTGTTAAGCTCTATCACGTGCAATCTTATATATACTTCATTTATTAAACAAAGGAAACATGACTTTTGAAGATCTATTCGTGTGATCACGTATAGTAGATGCATTTCTAAATATCATATGAAAATTGGAGAGAAGTTAGAAAATCGATCCATTCCCCTAGACTAGTATCTCGATCTTCTATGTGTGAAATTAGAGGAGTATTTAATTTATCAAACAAAAGAGGTCAAAGTAACATATTAAAGTATTGTTCTATTAAGTAAGATGATATAATAGGTTGAAAGATGAAAAAATATTATTCTATTAAATTAGAACTGTCAATACATGTACATTTTACAAAACGTAACATGTAACTAGTAGAAAATTTTTATCAAATAAGATATCAAATAAAAAGATGAAAATATAAAGTGTGATTTCACAAGATGATATGATAGAAAAAAAAGTGATTAATTAACTTTGTTCGAGAGGAAGACGTACCAGCAAAATTATGATAAAGAATGGTCAACACTTGTATCTTCTACAATGCGATATATGTAGTTGTGCCCTCGTAGAAAAACCATATATGCTCTAAAAAAAACTTGAGTTTCGATAATTGGATAAAACACAAACTCAAACATAACTAAGAGTGTGTGGCCACCTATTTATATCAATCTTTATTTAAAATTAATTCAATTGTTAGATTTTTTATTTGTTTATTTTTAATTTTTTGATTAGCCACTTTTTTTTATAAAAAAATTGTTGTTAATCTTTAAAATTTTGTGGGTAGTTTGGTTAAAATTAAGTGTGTAAAAATACGGGTTGAACCCAAATAACCAGGACTACCCAATCCATATTATAAGGGTTGGGTTGAGTTAGATTAAATATGGGTTGGGTTGCGTTAAATTTTTTTTATTTTTTTGGGTTGGGTTGGGTCTCAGGTTGGAGGGTTGAAAAATTCGGTTCAACCCAACCCAATCCGAATTAATATAATATATATAAAATAATAATAATAATAATATATTATTTAATTAAAGAATAATTAGGTTTCTTATTCTTTTAGATTTATATTGTGTTGTATCTTGAACTTTATTATTCATTTATTATTAAAAATAAACTTCATGAACATTTATGAGTAATTTTTTTATTTATGTATTTTAAGAACTTTGAATTTATTTTTGTTTGTAATTTTGAATTTATTTGTCTTAGTAACTTTAAATTTATGAATGTTTAGCTTGAATTTATTGTATGAAATTTTGAATTATGTATGTTTGAAATTTAAATGTAACAAACTTATACAACCTGATTTAAATATAACTAGAAACGAAAAAAAAAATTATACAACCCGACAACCCAATCCATATTTTACGGGTTGGGTTGGAAACTAAATCCGAGTTATTCGGGTTGCCAACCCAAATAACCCAAAAATATGGGTTGGGTTGAGAATGTCTCCCAACCCAATCCGATTTCACCCCTAGTTAAAATAACTAAATAACAAAGGTAGGTGGAGAAATACTAAATGTGGTAACTTTTTTAAATAGGTTTTGGTTGACAAAGACTCCATGCCCTAGAGATGTAAGCCAAAGTTGATATATATTATTTTAATTTTTTTTAAAAAAAACCAACCATTTGAAATTTCAATCACTTGAAACCATTTTGGCTATAAATAATATTTTTCTTCATCCATGGAGAAGAGACACAATAAAAAGAAGAAAAAAAAAAAGAAAAGGTAAAAAAAAAAACCTAGGAATTTTTACACAACCTCCACATCTCTTCTTCTTCATCCAAACATTTAGCCTTCATAGCCTCACCTTTCTCTTTATCTTCTTAAAAAAAACGTCCAAAAGACCTGCAACATCCATTTTGTTTTCTCTTTTAGCATCCCTAAATCTCTAAAACTCCCCTCGATGTCAAGAATCCAATACACAAAAGAAATTCTAACTTAGTTGGAGTTCTATTGGTATGCCTTTGGTCCAAATTAGAAGTGTGTAAGTCCAACCCAAATAATTCAAACAACTCGGACTGTCCAACCCATATTATATGGGTGGTTGGATTGAAAATTTTAGTTTTTTTGGGTTGGGTTGGGCTGTAAATTTTAGTTTTTTTGTGTTGGATTGGATCTCGGGTTGGAGGGTTGAAAAATTTAGTTTAATTAAAATCAACTTGAATCAATAATATATACATATGACATTTTTAAAAATAGTAAAATAAATTAAAATATTTACAATCTATAGCAAAACTTTGGATTCTATTAATGATAGAAACTGATAGATTTCTATCATTGTCTATTAATGCGATTGATACAAGCATATCGATGTCTATCAATGTCTATTATTGATAGTATTTAAAATTTTGCTATATGTTATAAATATTTTGTCAAATTTGCTATTTTTGACAATTCTCCTATATCTATATCTATCTATCTATTATACATAATAATATTTTTTATTATTTATTTAATAAAAATAAAGTTAGGAGTATTTTGTTAAACGATCGTTTGAAGGTAGAAGACTAAATGATCACATAAGAGGCCGTGTAAATGATTGTATGAAAAGTTAGCCGATCGTGTGAAAAGTTAGTCGATCGTGTAAGAAGTAAACGATAGTTTGAAGGAAGAAAGCTAAGCAATCACGTAAGCAGGTAAACAATCATATGAAAAGCTAAACGATTGTGTAAGAGGTTGAACGATCGTATAAGAAGTTAAACGATAGTGTAGGAGATTTGTAGGGTAAACGATTGTGTAGAAGATTTGTAGGGTAAGCGATCGTGATAACATTTCTTGCACTATCAAACATAGTTATGAATGTTGATTAGTTACAACAATTTTAAGTTTTACAAACATTATAAATGAAAAAAACAATACAATTCGACCACCTAAAATGTTAATGTGTTTTTTTTATGTTTGATAATCAATCTTTACGCTTGTTTAAATGATATTGTGGTTGTTTATATAATATTTTGCATTAATTGGTACTTGATGTTCAATTTAGTATGTTAGTTAAATTTCTTTTAAGATATTTGAAAGTTATTCAAGTTATATCTTTTATAATTATTAAAAAGTACTAATATATCATTTTAAGACTTTCAAGTATTTTATGTAGCATATTATTTGTAATGTTCCGAAAATTAAGATAATTTTTTGAGATAATTCTCTTAATTTTTTTTAATTTATTGAGCATTATTTTGGTTTCATTTAATGGAAATTATTTCGTTTCATGAAAATTAAAATTTAATTAAATAATTTGGATGTTATTTAATTAAGTTGGAGGAGTGGAAATTTGAAGAGATTTGGTAATTTTATGTATGTATGGATATAGATGTATGTATGTATGTATGTATGTATGTATCTATATATATATATATTTAAAAACATTTTAAAAATAGCAAAAATAAATTAAAATATTTACAAATTCTAAAATTTTGAATTCTATCAATGATAGTCTTCTATCACTATAGCACATCAATGACTATTAGTAATTTTGCTATAGGTTGTAAATATTTTGTAAAATTTGCTATTTTTGAAAATTTTCCATATATATACATATATTTATTTATGAAAAAAAAGAAATATACTTATATTTGTGAAAATATAATTATTTTGAGAAAAGATATTATGTTTTGGAAAAATGATAAAGATAAATTAATTATTGGATAATTATTTAGAGAAATGATATTTGTTGTGAAAGAAAAAGAAAGAATTATATTTTAGAAAATATAATTATTGGTAAAAAGATAATTATTTTATAGAAAAGAGAAAAGTTTGATTGAATGGAAGATTTAACTGGAGACAGACAAGAAATTATTATTTTAGAAAAGAATTTAAAAAGAATAGGAAAAGGAAAAGAGAAATAATAATATATGGTTATTATTATTATTTAAATAGGATCTCGGTGGGCGTGCGGTATTCACCATCTTCTTTATCTCTTCTCCTTCACGATACCCTAGCCTTGTTGCCGTTCACCTTCCACCATCGTCGTTGCAATGCTCGTCGTAAGCCGTTGTTTTCCGTCATGCCTAAGTGAATTGACCCGAGTCAAAATACCGAATTAAGCTTCTCATTGTTTCACACCGACGTCGTTCTCTTCGCTGCAAGCTTCCCATCAGTCACCCAAAGCCATAGCCTCCACGCCGCGTCGTCCAGATCTCAATCAGTCGGTCAGTAGCACATCCGAGTTGCGCGCACACAAGCTATCCTAGCCAAGTTCCCCCAAACTGAGCCAATTGCTTATTACTCGTGTGAGTCGAATCTTCTCCTTGAGCCGGCCACCTCCTCCTTTCTTTTGTTTAGCCAAGTCGAGAGCTCCTCTCTCAAGCCAATTTAGTTGTTTTGATAATTTTTTTATAAGTATTTGGTTGGGTTTTAGATATGTCCATAAAATATTAATTTTTTGGTCTAAAATAAATTAATTTGGATTTTGATTTAGATTTTTTGGTTGAAGGTTAATTTGTTAAATTGAAAGAATTAATTTTAGAGAATTTTTTTCAATAAAGTTCAGTTGGTTTCAACCTCAACTTTGAGATCTGCTTTAACTAGAAATTGACTGTCAGAAAAGGATTATATTTTTAACTAATCTTGAGGTAAAAGATTCTATTACTAGACTTTCAAACATGAATCTAAGAGTTTGCGTGTATTTTTCTTTATGCATTGACGTAGCTAATATGCATAATATGTTATGTTGATGATTGATGGTGATAACTGATATGGATGATTGATATGTTTATGATGCATGAAATATTAATCACATGATAAAGACTTTATAATTGATATTCATGTCATGTTATGATGCTTATGATATGCTACATGCTATGGATGAGTGTTCTGTTAACTTTGTTTATTAGGGTCGTACTCATATGAGTGTCCTTTGGGATCACCACCTTTTTTATGATTGATGTGAGTTCGACAGGACCACTAGTCTGTTATGTTATGTTTTATGAGTGGTCTAATAGGGTCACTTATAGCTCGATTCTCTTAGGTGTTTCCTTCAGGTTCACCGAGAGCTCAAATGTGTCCCTACGGGATCACTGAATAGTGTGTGTTCGGGAGCACGATTGTTTTGGGGTACTTATTTACAGAACTCCAATAGGAAGTTAACAGACACCTAGCCTGACTCATAGTGGGTCCCTTACTGAGTATATGTTTATACTCATCATTTTCTATGTTTAATATTTCAGGCAAAGGTAAAAATAGAGGAAAACTGACAAGCGATAAAAAGGATCCGTGACATGCCATATGGGGACATAATTCTTCTTCCGCTTTTCATTGTTTGTTTTTAGTGTTTTGAGCTTAAACATTTTTATCTATTTATTTTTATTATCTTTAAAATTGTAGAATTGTTGCGCAACATGTTTTTATGATATTTTTAATGAAAATTTAGTTTTTCCCTTCTTAAAAAATTGTCAAATTGTTATTTATATTTAAGGTAATGACCTCAGCTTTGTATAAAGAGTTGGGTCGTTACATTATTTTTATAAAATTTCTGACGACAGAATCTAAGAAATTTAGGAGTTCGATTTTTTAGAATTCTTGAGTTAAAGAAATCAACTCTTTGAAAGTCATAGATCGATCTCCAATATGTTTTTATTAAAACCTTAATATCCTATTGTATGTTTGCTTAATTTTTTCTAATGCATTTCTTTACTCTCGTTTTCACTATCTAATTTTTCTATTAAGTCTCAGTTTGATTTTTATTTAATGTTTAGGGTTTTTTTTCAAAAATAAAAATAATTAACAAACTATTTACACTCCATAGAACAAAATTACTAGAAGACAAAATTCATTACATTTAATTTTTCTTTGAAATGTAAATATTTTGTCAAGTTTTCTATTTTTTACAATTTTCCTAAATTTTATCAAATTTTCTAATTAAACTGTCAATATTTTAATTTTTTTTTGATTTAAATTTCTCTAAGTTTTAAAATATTTCACAAAACACTTTTTTAAAATCATTTATAAATTTTATTTTTAAAGTTATATATATATATATATATTATGTTTTTCAACTGTTCAAAATTTAATCTATGATTTGATATTATTTCTAATCAATCTTTTGAAATATGTACTTTTTCCTTAAACAAAATCCTATAACATAATTTAGGGGAGTCTAATTTCCTAGAATTTTATATGCAAAGAATCATACTTTTAGGAGTCCGAGATTTGATCCTCAGAAAAAACGATTTTAATTAATGTTTTTAAAAACATATCTTTATTAGAAGACTATTCTTATGATAGATTTTGAGACATTGTACTAATTTCTCACTTTCTTGAGGTGACAAAATTTCTCCAATATAGTCTAATCGATGGAATGTTCTATTGAAATTTATCTCCTAAAATTTGTAGTTTGTACCTTAAAATCATATTCTATTCAATAAAGTTGTTATTGATAAATTATTGAAATTGAATACCATACTATTGAATCCAATAAACTAAGGTCTTGAGACTATCTTGAGGTTTTTCTCGTGCACGCCCATGTGCACCACGACACGAACGGTTGGCCTTGGATGGACATGAGAGAGTGTTAAGAATCTTTATTGAGGTTTTTCCCGTGCACGAAAGGGAGATAGGCAAAGGTAGGCGCACAATGACTTGTCTGTTGCATGCACGACACCTGCTTGCATGGCACCTGCTCGTACGCTAGAGACGGATGCAAGGACACGCATGAGGGCGTGCATAAGGGCCTTGGTGGGCTTGGAGGCACACATAGTAGGGATTGGGTGGGCATGAGGGGTGTGCATGTGGGCCTTGGGGTGGGCATCAGTGCCGTGCATAGGGGGGCTTGAATTTTATGTAGAGACATAAACATGGATCAAGTTCAAGTATATAGCCTAAACGGCCTATAATATATAAATAATATTGGACATCTTATTCTAAGGACATTATGGATGCAGTCCACTTTGTAGTTAGTACAAACGATGTGATCTTAAATCGTTTATGTCGAGACATGAAGTGGGGGCCTCATAAGTAAAGAGTTTACATAAGACTGAACCATGAAATAATCACTTTTACATTATAACATTGTTTACTATATAAAACTAACTATTTCGTTTATTGATGACTGAGGTAACTTAATCTTAATCATGAGCTAACTATGAACTCTTGCTCACATGCGGATTATCCTTAGATCTGCATAGGTGAGGGAAACTCATTAGCGCTAGCTCAATATGTCTCCCATTTTAGGGATAGGATTGGATGGATAGCTTAGGATATGGGGTGTAGGACGGAATTCACTCTTAATCATTATAAGGTTAGTAGATAGGTTGCTTCCCTTAAGCATTGAATCCAGGTCTTGAGCAAGGGCCTCACCCTCTCATTAGCTCGATTGGGATTTGGTTTATAGGTTGGATCTTAAACAAATTATGCATTATAGGATTGATGAGATTTAAGGAACGAGATGTAATCTTGAGGATAAAATGACATTTTGATACTACAAGAAAAATGGTCTACAACAACAGTTATTTTCTACCGTGAAAAAATCCGTGATAGTTATTTATAGTCATAGTATCGCTTGTTGGGGAAAGTCCTTCAATGATAGTTCTAAAAAACTGTCACAATGTGTTTTTATGACAAAAAATATATGTCATTAATTAGTATTTTATGACAATAAATAACTGTCATCTTTTTTTTATGACACAACAAATAACTGTCATCATTTATACATTGACGACAATTACAAAAATGTCACGAATTCTTATATTATGGCATTTTTTTCTGTTAAGAATATGTCAATCGTGACAGGTTTTTAAAAATTTAATTGTCATTGTTTCGATATTGACGACAGTTATGAAAATGTCACAAATTAATATATTATGATATTTTTTTCCTGTCAAGGATAGACCAACTGTGACAACATTTTTTAAATTTAATTGTCATTGTTTCAATATTGACGACAGTAAAAAAATGTTACAAATTTGTATATTATGATATTTTTTTCCTTATTGCATATTCCTCAATTCTTGTTTTTCTTGTCGCTCTCCCATTACACCAAGAATTTCAATAACAATAATGTACTAATACATCACACTCATATGAAAACAAAAAGTCAACACTTTAATATATATACGTAATGACACACATAAAACATATATGTAGGAAAATTAAGAAAAAGACTACCATAACTGCAGGATAGTTATAACACTTCAACATGTATTTAGGCTCAAGAACTACCAGAACACCCCTAAAAAAGTAAACTAGACTACCATAACTGCAGGATAGTTATAACACTTCAACATGTATTTAGGCTCAAAAACTACCAGAACACCCCCAAAAAAGTAAACTCACACCCACACACTGAGAGAGAGAACCTAGAATTCTTTGAAGTATACAAAACCTGTACATATAGAGAAGAAAGTCCAAACTTGAAATTCTTTGAAGCAGATTAGAAATAAAATCCAAAGCTCTCACAAAAAATACAAAGAATATAACTCTCTTGAACCTTTAAATTTCAAAAACTTTGAACATGAAACTTAGAAAAACTTAGAAGGGAATTTTTCTTTGAAGTTAGAAAAAGAAACATTAGAGATTATTCACTAAAGATTATACTAAGACCAAAGATATTGATCTCCAAGAATAATTTTTCAATATCATAGAAAATATTTAATTTAAATAATTTTCATATACAAAAGCTAAGGCTAAAGCCCGTGATTCTTCACACTGCTTTTCTTTTTCATTTGCCCACAACTCCATATACATTTAACACTCTCTCCCCAGTCCATTTACATTTTGAACCACCACCAACAAAAAAGGATAATGCAAAAAGATGTACATTTTATTAGCTGGAAAGCTATGAACTATACAGAAAAACACACTTCAATCTATAGAAAGTGTTAGAACTTCACTCACTTTCGGGTTGAGTCATGACATTCTTTCCATGCTTCAAAACTCTTCAGAATCTGTAGGGCCCTTCCACCAAAGCCCACTGATCAGTATCAAGAGAATGTAGACTTTAAATTTTACATAAACAAGAAAATTTCTAGTACTAAGAGTTCTATACTTTTGTTCTCCATGGCTAAAGGTTTATCTTAATAAATATCTTACATAAATAAAATTCTGGACCTATTTCTATGTGCAGAGAAGTAACAAGTTAGAGTCAGTTATGGAAATGGCAACCATGCTCATAAACACAACTAAAATCAAAGTAGTCTAAAAACCAAGAAATGGCTCCAATTGAACCTTGAGCTTCATTGCAACTTCAATTGATCAAACTTTCTAAAAACAACTGAATAAACCATCAAGAACAAAAAATCAAGAAGTGGGAAAAATGTAAAAGACTACAAGTTAACAAAAAAAAAAACATTTAAAACACATGAAGAAAAAACTTCTTAAAGTTTTCTCCAAGAACTAAATTCAATTAAACAACTCAATTAAGAACATTGGTTTCCAAAAAAAACAAACTTTACCATCCAAAAGCATCCCCTGAAAATAACTTTTTTTTACTAAAACAAGGCTCATCCATACTAAACAATGAATTTCTTCACCTAACAAGTTCAAACAATAAAATCTAAACACACCCAGTTAGTCATAAACCCAAATAGTTCATCAGATACAAAAACATACACATATAATTCCAAAAAAAAATAATAATAAAGGAAAGGAAAAGGATGCATACCATGAAGTACTAGAGAGTTTTGAACTAAGAGTTCAACTTTTGTACTTTAGAAAGATGTCAATCGTTAGGTTATTTTTTAAAAACTTAAAAACAAAATAGCTACCAAACCAAAGCTTAAATTGAACTACTTGAAACCTTTATTCCGCACCTTACAAAATTTCTTAAAGAGATGGAATATTGTTTCATCATTCACTACAACTTCAATATGTCTCCTCACCAAAGTAATCCACTTGAAAGCATGATAAAAATTCATCCACACATTTTAAAGACTAAAGATAAATATGTTATTTTACAAGTAAACAAAGAGGCTAAACTTGGAAAAGAAGATTAGAGAAATGGAACAAAAGGGTTTAAGACCCATTGCATTTGGATATATGAGTTTTAAGATCTCACATAAAAAAAATACTACATGAGTTGAAAGATATTGAAAATCTTGGTACAAGAATCATATTAACATGCATTAGAAGATAAGCTTTCTATGATCATGCAGAACTGATGAAACAATTTTGGACATGATGAATTTGATTGTATTAGTTTAGGATTTTACAATTTTTCATTTTCACAAATGAGGGAGAGTATTATAGTAGTGTTAAATTCATCTTAACTGATAAAATCAAGCATTCGAATTGTGCGGTGATTTAACAGTACATACTATACAATTTATCTTAGACTTCTCAAACACAAGTCACATAAGCCAAAGTTTTAGTAAAAAATCCAGATGCAAAACATAAACTAAGAATAACTTATCTCTAAATATTTCTACACTATGATATAATATTGTCCAACTTCAAGCATAACTCTTTTTTGCAAAAAATCTCAAATATGCTGGAGAGACATAAGGTTAGAAGTATATTGTCATGTCAAAGAAAAAGGGTACAATGGAAGGAAGAAAATTAACTTATCATGATTATGCCTACGGAAAATTACACTCCTTTCTCTTTTATATTCAACTTCGTCTCTTTGGTGCATGATACAGAGCTCTTCTCACCTGTCCAAAACATTTATAGCATGATAATCAGATGAAGATCAATAAGTTTGAATTCTAAGTACATACAACGTTTCTTTATTCCTTGTCTTTGATCTCAATAATAGTTTTTTCTATCTACTGAATTCAAAAGGTGCCTTGTGACTATTTACTAAACTTTTTAGTGCAAGTTGTCTTCCATACATAATATCATTAGCTTAAATATGCACACAGTCATACCGAGTTATAAATTTACTCATATTGACATCATCATTATTATAGACTTGACAACTTCAAATTTATCAAAATAAAAATATGCTTTAACAAAACGTACCTTGAGATTCTTCCAACCCTATTAAAAAAAACAGATAAGTCCAACACTTTAACAAATTTATAGTGCATATTATGTATCTCAATTGATCACAACAAAATAATATTGAACATTCCATGAGATACCTTTCTAATGTTCCATATTTCATAAAAGCTCGAAAAGAGGTTATAATACTTTTCTAGAAAAGCTTGGATGTAATATATCTAACTCTCCCCATCTTTTCGCATACATCCTTCACATATAACAGAAAAATTAAGAAACCATTCACTTCATCAAAAACATGTCAACAACTAAATTTCAGCTTTAATGTATGTAAACATTTAAACAAAAATGGACATTGACACAATAATTCAATCTACAAGACACTCTACTCAATCAGCTAGTTAAATTAGCGCAAAGAAAAAAAAACTGAAATTCAAATATCAGGTAAGAAATCAGCAAGTTTGAATAAGATGTCAGTCAAACAAAGAAGCATTAGTTAATCTTCCTAGAAACCCCAATAACTTGTGAGATTTAGATCATTTAACAAACCCATCAACAACTAATGAGTTAACATTTAAGAACCTACCCACACTTGTACTAACGATCTTAAGTGCGGTGAACAATACTCCATAGTTCTCTACAGTCTAGATTCTTCCAATCAACAACATGGTAATCAAAATTTCATGTCGAAACTAATCGGGTAATCACAAAACTTACTAAAATCACCCAATTTCTTACTAACACTTATAAAGGTAGCCTTAATCTTAATGGACAACGCCCTAACTATTTTCTACTTCGAAAACAAGCATCCACCAACATGTTTCATTCGAAAATAACACTGAAATTAAACGGATACTCAATACCCAAACCATAAGGCTTGAAACCTTACCCAAATTCGTGTCAAACACCAAAGTTTTACTCATTCTTAGCTAAACAGTAGCTAAGTCCTTACAAGAACTCCAATTTAGCATCCAAATGTTATGGGTATTGATTAATTCAAGTTGAAACTCAATGGGTACTCAAGACCCACTCAATAAAGTTTAGAATCTCACCCAAGTTGTGCCAAAATGCCCAAATACGACTTTTCAAAGGACTAGACATCGACTCAAACGCTTTTAAAACTTGAATCTAGCATAAAAAAGTAATGGATAATCTTAAACTCAAGTCTAAAAATAACGGATATTCAAAATCGTCTAACAAAACAACCCCAAAACACAAAAATCTTACTTTAGAAGTTGAATCTGAACAAAGAATGGAGATAGACCACGATGGGCTTGATCTACAACGAGCTATTGCGAGCGACGACTGGGATTCACTGGCGAGTTAAGCGGTGCAAGGGGTGTTGGGTGGTGGCATCGGCTGAAGGAGAGAAAGAAAAGGATTTCAGGCATGTCGTCGATGAAAAGTCACATCGTTCTCGGGGTTCGTGAGAGAGGGAGAGAGATGGTTAGCGAAAGGGAGGAAAAATCGAGAAAAAGAAGAAGAGGAAGAGGAAGAGGAAGAAGAGGTAGAGGAAGAAGAAGAGGTAGAGGAAGAAGAAGAAGAATAGGTAGGAAAGGGTTTGGAGATATTTAATAAGTTATTTTAATAAATAAATTATTTAATACTTTTAGAATTAGGAAAAAAAATATGATTTTAATAACTTTTTGATTTAAAATGAATTTTATTTTAATAAATTAAATAAATTATTTTCAGTATCTTTTATGACAACAAATAACTGTCACGGAAAGTGAAATTTGAAAAATTTCGTCTTTTCTCGCCCAAAACACGGATTTTTAGCTTCTGTGATTCCTCCCTTCAATTTTGAGAATTACACAACTATCGTAATAGATATTTTTTCTTGTAGTATGACCTAGTCGAGATTACGAATAACCAACTTACTAATCATGATTATATCAGATGGACACAAATATATCTATAGTAAGGCGAGTGCAACTATGAGACTTTAATGGAATGACCCATTAATTAACTAATGTTGATTGGCTCAATCTAAAAAAGTTTAGCCAGTTAATCTTGAATCATTGAAGCCCATAATCTATAGGTCCATTAGGTTTTCTTGCTTGCTCATATGAAATAAACTTAGAATAGTATGATGGAATGATTCAAATTAGGAAAGGAGAAAGAAACCGACAAGTATATATATGTGACATAGCCATCGGTTATCAATCAAGAGATACAACTTTATGTTTAAATATGATTCAAATATAAAAAATATGAATGCAGAACATATTCAGAAGCTCAAAATCAATGGAAATGGTAAAAGTTGTAAAAAGTCAAAGGATTGACTTTTGACTTTGAAAAGTTAAACTTTGACCACCTATATATTCAAATGTAATTTAAATTTTGAAAAAATGAACGTGGGTTCATACTCAGGAGGTCAAAATTAGTCAAGACAAATAAAATAGTAAAAAGTCAAACTTTTGACTTTTTTTAATCAAAGTTTGACTTTGACAAAATTTAGGAAAAGGCCAAAATGCCCCTTGACTTATGTTAGTGAAAAAATCCATCATTTTGTTCGATAATTTCACTAAATCTTAGTGGCCTAGATGATTGATCATGATAATGACACCAAGCTCACTAAGTTAGTGGATTATGTGTTGTTGGGTCAAGGTGTTCACTACAGGAAATTTCAGATCTCTCAACGCAGCAAATCTTCATGAGATACATCAAAATGCATTTGAAAAGAATCTCTCAATGTATAAATGAGTGTCGGGTGCCGGTTCAAGTGAAGTGCATCGGGAGAGGAATTTCTAAAGTTTTAAATGCAACCTCGGGAGATCCTCTATTTTAAAGAAAAAAATTAATAGATGGAGGAAAAGCCATTTTAGAACCTGTATGGATGAATTAAATCCTCATGTTTAGCAACAAATTAAAATATTTTAGAACCATTAATCTTAAATATAATCCAAAGAAAACATACATATTAATCATTTTAGATTTGAAAGCTAACAGTTGCAAAAAATACAATTCTTGTACCATGGTAATAGCATATATTTATCGAAGATACAGACAAGTACAATATTTGAGAGAAATGTCCATTATTATCTATAGCAACTTGATTAACTGAAAATGACATTATAAATTAGGGTGCTAATATTAGACAATCTTATAAACATGATAAATTTGTGACCAGTCTAGTCATCAAATTACCTAAAGAATGTCTCCAAGCTATAACTAAATTCTAGAAAGCTCCCTATTCTATTCATCCAATCTCTTTCAATTCAATTACTATTATTGCTAACTACCTTTCAAGAGTAAAAGAAGGTACTTACTAGATGTCCAAATTTTGGTATGACCTGGATAACCTATAAATTGAAACAACATTGAAAAGAGAAAAATAAAATCGATCAATCTAGACTAATTGAAGTAAATAGATGAATTTAGACCAAAAAGTGGTAGAAGCAATCAAAAGTTTTCTTTGTCATTAGGACTTACGATAGTTAATAGCTTTTTAATACAATTATTAAAAACAAAAAAGAACAATTTTAGATGAGATATATAGAACTTATCATTCAAAAGAAACAATATAAAAATTCAAATTAAATTATAGATAGAAACTAAGAACCTAATGATATTTAACTAAAAGAAAAGCAACAAATTATCATAACAAACAACCCAATAAACAATGACCATAACCATCTTATTACTTAGTAAATTGTCTTTCATTCTAATAGAAATCAAACTAACAAATAAGGAATGACAGAGCAAACATATATAGAACTTAGTAACAATTCTAAGACACCAAAACAAGTCCAAATCATTAACATTGCACACCCAACCCTCCACCAAATTAGTAATGACTACTAGGTTAACTCCAACCAACATTTCTCTTGCAAGTTTTTCATCATTACTCCATGTAGTCTTATCCTCTATATATTATTCAAACTCAATAAATTTAGCACATAAAAAATTAAGAACACAAACGAGAAATAAGAAACAGGAAAAGAAACTAATCCCAATTTAATTGTAAGAATTAAAATCCACAAAGAAAAGAAAAAACTTGTACCATGAACAAGCTGAGAAGTAGGGAATCTAAGAAAATTTTCACCATATGTCTAAAGATTTCTTTGAGCAAAGGAATTGGAATATTTTAAGTGATACCCTGAACGACTTGAATATCTCGCTGATGCAGTTAATCGAACATAGAAGAAATAAATTGGAGATCAAAAAGAGAGAGAAATCGACTGAGTTTGATCACAGATTGAAATTGAAGGCAAAAGAGAAAGAAATTGGGGGAAAGAGAAGAACAAATATGGAGGAAATTATCGGCTATTGATTTTTTAGAACATGTAACAAATATCCGAACGACAGAATGAGTGACGGTAGGAGTGCCGAGTCATCGAACAGTGACCGCGAGAGGAGTCGGTATTGAACGACACCTTGGAAACGAGGAGAGGGAGAGTTGCGTGAAGGGAGATGGTTTCACATATTTGCAAAATGCTAGGGTTTTTTAATGATGAGAACTCTTGACGTCTAATAAAGGGTATCGAAAGTTATCATAACTTTGATAACTCTCGACGCTATCATGTATGGTGTCGGGAGAGACCCTCATTTTTATTATTTTAGATATCTAATTTCTGATGACGTGATTACCCATCGGAGTTACCCCTATTTTCCAACGCCCTTCATGTATGACATCAGAAGTTACCCTCTTTTTCTTTTTTATTTATTTAAACTTTTCGATATCCAATTGTTGATGGTAGCATACAATGAGGAGTTGTGGCTTACTCCTGACGTTGTCCATAATTATTGGAAGAGACAATATCTCCCTATGCATCATCTCCCAATAACATTTTTGCACGTCCAGAGAACTCTTTTATCTTGTAGTGGTTGCATGTTCATACAATTTTGCATGCTAAAACTCTATAAATAGGGTTTTTTTTTGTGATTTGTTTAAAAATTTTGGGCTGCTAAAATTATTCTTCAAAATAATCTCTTTAAAGCCCCAAAGCCTAATTTCATAAAAAAAAATCCTTCCGTTCTTATTTTCATTCTCTTTCTCTCCTTGTTTTCTTCATTCATTGAGTCCCACAACTCGGTTTTGAGTCTGGAGAACAATATATCAATTCTAGTGGTGGTTCAATCGAGTTCGTGAAGAATTTTACCTTAATTCAATTTAATTTAGGATTTCTTGTTAATCAAGAACAATTAGGGTAAAATTTTGATTCAGTTTTCATTGAGTTTGCCTAATTTTCTATCGTGCTCTCCACTTATTTTATGGGATTATTGCTTCAAATATTGGAATGATGAGCAGTAAAATAAGACATTTTTAAAAGCCTTATTTTCAGATGAATTTTATTTAAATAATGATTTTAATTCAAGATATAAAACCTAGTCACTGTTTTCTAAATGAGTGTTGTGGGATGTTAGTATCTTTCTTATAGACTTCCAAACTCAATTTTAGTTTTTACATACCATTTTTCTTATTTATTTTATTTACAAATTATTTACTTTATTTCAGTGTCCAATCACATCGTAAAAAAATTGATGTTGACAGATAGTACACACAAATGAATATTTGTGAGGAGACTTTATTTTTCTTTGTTCGAGTGAAGAATTATTAAAACTATTGATTACCAACACATGTGACAATGAGAGAATTATTTCACAATATTCCAAATGTATGAGATTTTTGGTCTAAATTAAAAGAAAAAAAAAAACAAAGTGAAGAGGAAGACTTATTTAAAATAAACAATATCATACATTAATGTCACAATGATTTGTATCTATTCTAAATTTCAACAATATATGGTGTATTTTTAAAACATCCTCAACTAAATCAAATATAAACCAAACCTTTAAATCTCATAAACTGAATAGTATAATCTAGACCAAATATATTAAACATCTTCAAAAATTGATCATCCACTTTTAAAATCTTCTCAATCTCAATCCTATAGTGTATAATTAAAAACCTAGATAAAGCCCAATATAAAGGATGCATGTGAGATTAGAGTATTGATTGATTAATATATTTCGACAAACGAGCATATCAACATATGCTACATGACTTATAAAATACAACTTGTCCATTATATAATTTAGATCTACACACCATTTGAACATGACTATATTGAAATATGTAAACATTATAATGG
>JBBPDI010000009.1:19832078-19846490 GCA_037974545.1 Cucumis variabilis | reverse complement strand
AATTGGATTCATATTAAAATTATTGGTTATGAGAGAAACTTATATTTGAATATGATTCAAATTTAATTTAAGTTAAAGATAAAATATTTAATTTAGTTATTAATTAATTGAAGAATTAATTAATAGTTTAATTTTATTTAATTAAATCTATAAGATATTGCAGAGATATTCATTCAAATAAGATTTGAATGAAATTAAATATTATTTAATTAATTATATTAATATAAATCTATAAGATATTGGAAAGATATTCATTCAAATAAGATTTGAGTGAAATATTAATTAAATATGATTCAATTAATTATATTAATATAATCTATAAGATACTGGAGAGGTATTCATTCAAATAAGATTTGAATGAAATATTAATTAAATATGATTTAATTAATTATTAACTAATTAATTAATTGTTAATTAATTAATAGATTTGATAATAGAATTCCATGATTTTTTCGTACTCTTTTTCCTATTCCAAGAAGGAAAGAAAGTTATAAATATCTAGAAAAAATAATTTTCTTTAATGAATTAATCAAGAAAAAAATCATTGTTTTTGCTCTCTGCAAAAAGAAAATAGTTCTCTCTAAACATTTTTCTCATCTCAATTGGTTCCCATAAACCAATCTCATCCTAAAAGATAGGAAGATCTCCGATAGATGGTGTCCTAATGTGGAGGATTATTTTGTATATTAGAAGACATAAACAAGTAAGTTTTTCTTTCTCTAATTTATATTTAGAAAACATGTTTAGCCTTTATGTTTTAATAAGTAAACTAGTTTCTTAATTATTTTTGCCAATATATTGGTATTTTGGAATTTCTAAATTAAATTGAGAAATGGTTCTGTAAAATATTCTGCTGCTATAGGGAATTTTATCTCTTCAATTGGTATTAGAGACATCTCAATTTTAATAGGAAATTTTAAAATTTGCATTAGTTTAAGTGAGACTTTTGCATTATGAATGTGGTTTGCAATTGGATGTTTTGGATTATAAATTAGACTCTAATTTTGGATTCGTAGCATTTTTTTTGAGAAAAACGATACCAAATTCGCCTAAAATGGACCACGGGAAGGCCTCCAAATTGGTGTTTTTTCGAAACAGCACAAAAATCGAGACAAAAAAGGATTTTTTGCGTGTGCTTGTAGGTGAGATAGGGTTGACGTCATCGAGACGTTAGCATGATATCATCATCAAAGGGAGAGGCACGACTGGTGCCTGGTGGCTCGGCTCAGCTTCTGGCGATTCCGGTTCAGCTGGTTTTTGAGTTGATTTTTCTTTTTTTTTCCTAGTTCTTCACTTTTTTGGACCGGTTCTTCTTCTTTTTTTTTTTTGGAGTGATTGAAGGTTTTTAGGCCCGTTTTGAAGCCTTTTGAAGGTTTTGAGAGCGATTTTGGAGCTTTGGAAGCAATTTTAAAGCTTGATTACTGTAATTTATTGCTTTATTTTATCCTAGGGGCTGATTTTATATGTTCAATTGCTATTTAAATGCTTTATGGATGTTATTTAGATAAACCCCACCTTAGGTTAAGCATGTTCATGCACTTTTATATATTATAAATGTCATAATATATGGTTTTAATGGAGGATTTTGAATTTCATGAGTTATTTAAAGTATGCTGATATTTTAAATATATGAAATTGTATAAGCATGATGCATGATATAACTTAATTAAATATAATTTCTTATATTGAAATAAATGTCTTATATATGCTCGATTGATTTTTATGATTTTTTTTAATATAAGTGATATTAATTAAGATGAGAATCAATTTGCATTGAGTATATTACATCCATAAATTAATATAATTGTTATATTAATGTAATGTTTAGCATGTTGCATGGTTTTTTTAATTAAAATATATTTTAATTTATTAAACCATAGTATGCATATGATAGGATTAATTAATTAATTTTATAATAGTTATAAAATTTTGATAATTAGAAACGCTAACCTATAATAAAGAATTACATGAAAATAGAGGATATTAGGATTAATTTGATTTAATTTTAAATTGTTTAAAAATTAAATAGACCTAAGATCACATTAATTATAATAGGATTAGAATAATGTCTCTTATTTTAGTTGAATGAAACTAAGTAGAACAAATAGGATTTAAGGTTATAAGGGAACTCCACCGGTAAAGTTCTGTTTAAGGCTGGGGGTACTTAAGTTGACGGTTTATGAAACACCTCCTACCTTGGAACTGACCTAAAACCGGGTTTGAATTAATCTTATTTCTATTAAGCATGGGATGCCATTAGGTAAATAAAATAGTTTAATGCACCTAGGAACTTTAGAGTAAAGTTTTACTATAAGAGTTATAATAAAAATAGACTTAGATAGATTCATTTAGTCGAAATTTAGCTAAGTACAACAAACCCTAAATTAATAGAACATTTCAATGGGAGAAAAATGATATATATGATATATCAATTTTTAGCTCTCACATCCCTAAGAGTTCACACGTGAGATTCATACTCAGCTTTGTGTTGCCTTAGGAGCGGCCTCCCTTTGAAAAGTGTTTGTATGGATCAATGCTTGTTCATTTAAACTTAAATGGTTTCGCTTATGTTTAATTCAATTGTGATACGTCACAGAGTTAGGTCATCACACGTAAAGTGCTTGTCATAACTCTTTGTATAGCATACTTTGATTCTAGGCAATGAGTCATGGGTCATGATCATAGCATGCGAAATGCTCACTATGTACCTCTTCATTACATAATGCTTAAGTCTTCGTTGAGTGCAAGTTTTCCTACTGCTTGCCCAAATGCAAGCAAAATAGTAGGTTTACCTGAATGGTCTAAGGTCAAACATTGGTAATTTTTTATAGACTTTAGTTTTAGCGAATTACTCATTAGTTGGACATTATGAGAATTAATTACAAAGGTATAAAAGAATCAGAACTAGGATTAAAACTACTTATGTACGCCTAGAGAATCTGTAATGAGGGTAAATGGATGCGACATGGAATTGTGTGCGAACTAACTTGTATGCGAGAAATGGTGAAGGAAGGTCTACGTGCCATTAGGTAATTAAGCAATGTAATAGTTTTGGTGCGATTTACTTTGCTCAATTAGCTTATGATTAAGGCGTACTCCTTTCAGAATCATTGAACGTCATACATAGTCTACTTTTGGGATCTACATGACTAAGTATGATTAGGCGAGATAGATCTAGGAGTATTCCATTACAAAACTTATAGAGCTTCATGATTAAGAACAACAACCTCTCGATGCCTAATGTCCACACTTGTTGACCTTTCGGGATACAAATGTTGGAAGTTATCTCGCTAATTCTTATGCACATTAGCCTTATCCTTGCTACTTGCCCTTTCGAGTAGTTGGCGATTGACACTGACCAAACGATGAATATAACTCAACTAATGCGATAAGGATTATAAGTTTTACTTCTTATAAAAAACTATCATTGACTTAAACTACTAATAACACTTTGACAGATGAACAATAAAGAAATGATAGATTAAAAAGATATAAAGATGTAATATATGTAAAGAATGTAGGCCTTAGGCCATTGTACAATATGAACAACTTATATTATAAAGAAATACAAAAATGGAGAGAAAAGAGAGTGGAAAAATATTACAAGTTAGGGGAAAATGAAACTATGAATTCTTTCTTTTTCAGAAGCCAAGCTTTCGCTTTTACAACTGATCAGATAAGAAGAATAAAACACTTACAGACGGCGAAAAGACTATTCTTTTCAGCCTGTCTCTCTAGGATATTTGGCCTATTTGGGCCCCTTGAACCCATTCAAGCGTCTTCTTTGTAGGTTGATGGAGATGGCTTTATATAAGCAACATTTGGAAGGAAAACTTCTATCTTCTGAAATTGTCAGCACCGTCCGTCCAAAAAGTGTCTGTTGCACGTCACATCATCTTCAACTACCATTCTTGTCTTTTAGTGATTCTTATTTATGTGATAACTTTGTTTCTCGCCAAAGACGTTAATCGTTGGATGAGTTCCTGGTTGTAGTCCTTTTGCAAGATATTTTCTGTGGTTCACTAGTTCCTTTCTTTTATGCATTATACTACGTTTAGACATTAGAATTGCGTAAAACAGGCATAATACTTATGTAAAGTGTATTTCCAAATACTTATGCGTTTACAACACATGTTAAGCATTCTGGTTATCTTCTTGTGCATTTTAAACTCATTATTCTAATAAAAAGAGCTATAATAACATATATTTATTATAACTCCATTAGGTTGCACCGTGAGATTTCTATGATCTGCCTAGGTGTCGTCCTAGAGCGACCATTCCTTCAGAGGGCTTGATTGTAGAAGTCAAAACAATGCAAACTCCAGAAATGAATAGGATTTCTTAAGTTAATCTTCTACAGTTGTCTTTCCTTTCGGTAGCCTGTTGAAGCGTACCTCTGGAATCTGAAAACGGTAGGGTCACACTTACAAGATGAATTAAGTTAGTTAATGAATCCTTGATCGAACAATAGTAGCTAAGAACTATAGGAATATGATTTATTGTGGCCATTGATCGAACAACAGTAGCTAAGAACTATAGGAATATCAATTTAGGAGAGGAGTATCCAATCACCCTTCGATCGCCATTGCTCTAAACTTCTAACGTATGATTGCTAAAACTAAATCATTTATTTTGATTAGGGTTCTTTGATTGCTTGTGTTTGTTGAATTGATTGGATTATTTTGTGTAATGGGTTAAGACAAAGATAACTAATACGGTTAATTGTTTAATATTTCAGCATGTCTTCTTTAATCATTTAACTACTAAAAGCGAAAAATTAACCGGTGAAAATTATGCGACATGGAAGTCAAACCTGAATATGATTCTGGTTAATGATGATCACGCTTCATCTTAATGGAGGAATGTCCTCCTTCCATTACTCGAAATGCATCTCAGAATGATAGGGATGCATATAATCGTTGGACAAAGGCCAATGACAAGACCCGTGTCTATCTCTTGTTCAGTATGTTTGTCATACTAAGCAAGAAACATGAGACCATGGTCACTGTACGTCAGATCATGGACTCCCTCTAAGAGATGTTTAAGAAGAATAAAAAAGGTAAATATGATTTACTTGTCTTAGAAACATGTTTAGTGGAAAATGACCAAAATGCATGGATACTTGATCCAGGAGCCACTAGCCATGTTTGCTTTTCTGTAAAGGAAACTAGTTCCTTTAAGCAGCTCGAGGAGGGTGAGATGACTCTCAAGGTTGGAACGGGAGATGTCATTTCAGTTCGTGCAATAGGAGATGTTAAGTTGTCTTTAAAAAATAGATTTTTGTTTATAGAAAACTTGTACATAGTTCCTAAGATTAAAAGAAATATTATATCTATTTCTTGTCTTATTAAACAATCATATAAAGTAACCTTTTCTTTGAATGAAGTGTTCATTGCTAAGAATGGTGTACATATTTCTTCAACTAAGCTTGAAGAAAACTTGTATGTATTAAGACATAATGAAGCAAAAGCAATTTTAAATCATGAGATGTTTAAAACTGCTAATACTCAAAATAGAAGGCAACGAATTTCTCCTAATAACAATACCTATCTTTGGCATTTAAGATTAGATCACATTAATCTCAATAGAATCAGAAGATTGGTAAAGAATTGGACTTCTAAATGAGTTAGAAAATGATTCATTGCCTCCATGTGAGTCTTGTCTTGAAGGAAAGATGACAAAAAGACCTTTTACTGGAAAATGTTACATAGCCAAAGAGCCCTTAAAACTTATACATTCAGACCTCTGTGGTTCGATGAATGTAAAAACTAGAGGAGGTTTTGAATACTTTATCGATGATTATTCAAGGTATGGTTATTTATACTTAATAGGGTGTAAGTTTGAAGCTCTTGAAAAGTTCAAGGAGTATAAGGTTGAAATTGAAGATCTATTAAGTAAAAAGATTAAAATACTTCGATCTGATCGAGGTGGAGAGTACATGGATTTGAGATTTCAGAACTATATGATAGAACATAGAATCCAATTCCAACTCTCAACACCTGGTACACCTCAACAAAATGGTGTATTAGAAATGAGAAATAGAACCTTGTTAGACATAGTTCGTTCAATGATGAGCTATGCTCAATTTCTTAGCTTATTTTGGGGGTATGCAATGAGACTACAGTTCATATCTTGAACAATGTTTCCTCGAAGAGTGTTTCTGAAACACCTTTCAAGTTATGGAGAGGACATGAGCCTAGTTTAAGTCACTTCAGAATTTGGGGTTGTTTAGCTCACATATTAGTGACAAATACCAAGAAGTTGGAAAAACGTTCAAGGTTATGCCAATTTGTTGGTTAACCTAAAGAAACGAGAGGTGGTCTATTCTTCGATTCATAAGAAAATAGATTGTTTGTATCGACAAATACTACTTTCTTGGAAGAAGACCACATGAGAGATCATAAACCACGAAGAAAATTAGTATTAAGTGAAGTTACTGATGAATTAAGGGTTATTGATGAAGCTGGTCCCTTATCAAGAGTTGATGAAACCAACACATCAGGCCAGTCTCATCCTTCTCAATTATTGAGAATCCCTTGACGCATTAGGAGGATTATATCAAAACCTAACTGTTACATGGATTTAATCGAAACTCAGGTTGTCATACTAGATGATGGCTTTAAGGATCCATTGTTCTATAAACAGACAATGAATGATGTAGACAAGAACCAATGGGAAAAAGCCATTAACCTTAAAATGGAGTTTATGTACTTTAATTTAGTGTGAAAGCTTGTAGATCTACCTGAAGGGGTGAAATCTATAAGGTGCAAATGGATCTATAAGAGAAAGAGAGATTCAGCTGGAAAGGTAGAGACCGTCAAAGCTAGACTTGTAGCAAAAGGGTATACCAAAAGGGAAGGGGTTGACTATAAGGACACTTTTTCCTCTGTTGCTATGTTAAAGTCTATAAGGATTCTCTTGTCTATAGCCACTTTTTATGATTATGAAATATGACAAATGGATGTCAAGATTGCTTTTCTAAATGGAAATATTGAAGAGAGTACCTTTATGTCTCAGCCTGAAGGGTTCATAATCCAAGGTCAGGAGCAAAAAGTTCGCAAGCTGAATCGATCCATTTATGGGTTGAAACAAGCATCTAGATCTTGAAATATTAGATTTGATACTGCAATCAAATGTTACAGTTTTGACTAAAACGTTGATGAACTTTGTGTATACAAGAAAATCAACAAAGGTAAAGTAGCTTTCTTAGTACTTTATGTGGACGATATCCTTCTTATTGGAAATGATGTAGAATACTTAACTGATGTTAAAACATGGATAGCAGCCCTATTCCAAATGAAAGATTTGATGTTAAAATATGGTTAGCAGCCCAATTCTAAATGAAAGATTTGGGAGAGACACAATATGTGCTAGGGATCCAAATCAAAAGGGATCGTAAGAACAAAACACTAGTACTGTCTCAGGTAACCTATATCGACAAAATACTGGTTCAATATTTGATGCAAAACTCTAAGAAGAATTTATTATCTTTTAGGCACGAGATTCACTTGTTTAAGGAACATTGTCTTAAGATACCTTATGAAGTTGAGGATATGAGACGTATTCTCTATGCCTTAGCTGTGGGCCGCTTAATGTATGTTATACTCTGCACTAGGCCAAACATTTGTTATGCAGTGGGAATAGTCAATAGATATCAGTCCAACCAAAGGTTAGACCACTGAACGACGGTTAAAATTATTCTCTAATAAATTAGGAGAACGAAAGACTATATGCTTGTGTAATAAGGATTTGATCCTTATAGGATAGACTGACTCTGATTTCTAAACCGATAAGGATTTTAGAAAATTCATGTTGAGATCAATGTTCACCCTAAACGGGAGAGCTGTGATATGGCGTAGCATCAAGTAAGGATGTATTGCAAACTCTACTATAGAGGCTAAGTACGTCACTGGATATGAAGCAACAAAAGAAGCAGTTTGGCTCAGGAAGTTTCTGCATGATTTGCAAGTTGTTCCAAACATGAACGTGCTCATCACTTTATATTGTGATAACAGTGGGGCTATAGCCAATTCTAAGGAGCCTCATAGCCACAAACAACGAAAACGCATAGAAAGGACGTATCATCTGATACGAGAGATTATACAACGAGGTGATGTGATCATCACAAAGATCGCTTTGGAGAACAATATTTCTGATCCATTTACAAAGACTTCCACGACTAAAGTGTTTGAGGGTCATCTAGAAAGTCTTGGTCTATGAGATATGTACATTAGGTAATCTAGGGCACGTGGGAGATGTGTAATAGGTATAAGGATGCCCTAGTTTATTGTATTTATATATATACGTTTTATGTAATATACTTGTACATTTTACCGTTTTCAGTGTAAGAAGATTACTTTATTATGTACATCCCAAAGAGACTAGAGTTTTGGTCCATGTGGGAGTTTGTTGGGATTTATGTTCTAAAACTCGTAGATTATACATATAATCCATTGACCGTTGTTAATAAAGTGTTATCATTATAATAATTGTTATTCATTATATAATTAGTTTTGTCTTAATAACCCAAATTCAATAAACTAACACCCTAAGTTGTTTAACGAGTCTTGAACAGTATGTAGAAACATATAGGAATCAATGTTCGAGATTAGCTTAAAGAGTCTATTGTATAGGGATAAGGTTGGATACCTTATCCTGGTAATACTATGGATATGGCTCACTTTCTATTTAATACAAACACAATTATCCAACACGTTTGTGTAGTTGACATGCAAGTAAGGGTATCCTATGCAATGAGTTTGCATAAGTCAGAATCGTGAAATAGTAACCACTAGATGTAACTCCATTAACTAGTTATGTTTCTACTTTATTAGGATGACATAGGTAACTTAGTCTTAATCTTAAGTGTATTATGAACTCTTATTCTTGAGGGATTGTCCTTTGATTTGTACAGGTGAGAGTGGTCAGATTGCCTACTCAATCACCTTATCATTTTGGGGAAAGACCAAGTGGAGAGTTGGAAACATAATTACACAAGATAGAATTCACTCCTTTTCTAATTTAGGATAAATAGATAAGTGTTTCTTAAATGGTGTCTCCAGGACTTAAAATAAAGGTTCCTACCTTCTTTATGACACGAGAGGGATTTCTGTTTATTGGTAGGACCATAAACAGGTTTTTCACTAGAAAAGCACTAGTATTTAAGGATACCCAGGAGTAAAATGGTAATTTGATCCAGCTAGTGTTACGAACACTCGTGAAGGACTAACTTACTATTATTGGTTTATATCTGTGGACACAGAAATATATCTGTAGTGAGAAGAGTTCAACTGTGAGTCTTTAGTGGAATGTACACATACTTAACGAATATTGATGTAGTTAATGAGTTTTGAATGAAATATTAATTAAATATGATTTAATTAATTATTAACTAATTGATTAATGGTTAATTAATTAGTAGATTTGAAATTTTAATTAATTTAATATTTTTTAAATTAATAAAATCTCATTATTCTCTCCTACTCCTTTTTCTACTCCAAGAAGGAAAGAGAGTCATAAAAAATGGTTTTCTTTAATAAATTATTCAAGAAAAAAGTCAATGCTTTTGCTCTCTGCAAAAAGAAAATAATCTCTCTAAATATTTTTCTCATCCTAATTAGTTCCCACAAACCAATCTCATCGCAGAGATAGAAAGGTCTCCGACGGGTGGTGTCTCAATTTGGAGAATTATTTTGTAGATTTAGAGACATAAACAAGCAAGTTTTTCTTTCTCTAATCTATAATTAGAAAGCATGCTTAGTCTTTAATTCTTAATAAGAAAACTAGTTTTTTAATTATTTTTGTCAATGTACTAATATTGTGGGATTTTCAAATTAAATTGAGGAATGGTTCTGTAAAATCTTCCTCTACTCTAGAGCTTTTATCCCTTCATGTTCAACCCTGAATCATCCAGGTAAACCTCTTGTTCGCTTGCACTTAGGTGAATAGTAGGAAAACTTCTACTCAACGAGGACTTAGATATTACGCGATCAAGAGGTACATAGTGAGCATTTCACATGCTATGATCATGACCCATGACTTATCACATAGAATTAATCACACAATACAGAAAAATAAAGTGAGCATCTTACGCGCGATGAACCTGCTTCGTGAGGCAAACGACTTTGGCTGACATCATGCCACGTCTCAAGATAAGCAAGTAAGTGTTTGGGGTAGGGTGTGACAGGTACCTAGCCACATGAGTACTCTCAATAGATTAACCTTTGTGGATGTGGAAATGAGGGCCACTTCCTATGGAATTCTAGGCAAATTATCTTGAGCATCCACTAAATTGGGATATATGTGCAAGACCTAAAAGCACAGCCATTTAGAACTTCACTCAAATAATACTGTGTGTGCAATTTTGTGGGTAAAGTTCAAAACCAATGGTTACTTTACAATATTATACATCATTGTCACTACATAAAGGTTCAAGTTGTTCAGAAACCTTTACTTGAGCACAATATTACACAGATAGATACTGCTTGATGAAAATGTTTTAAAAAAAATTCAAGTGGATGATTGTTAAATGAAAAATTGATAAAGCAAAATTTTATATTATTATTTTATTCTAGGTTGGCATTCCCACATTGCTATGAAGTCCCTTTAAGTACCCATACTTTTCACCTATGGGTTTGGACCCTAAGGGGCACCAAAGTTTTTTAAGGGTAGAGGAAATAGGCAAAAGTTGGTTTGACAACATCTCCAAACGCATGCAGTCGTTCGGTTGGGCAAGCGTGGTGAGGCGAGAAATAAAATAATAAAATATAATATATTACAAAATATTATTGTAGTAAACCGTTGGACCGTTAATGTTATTAGTTTTTTAACCATTGGAGTCATTCTCCATCCACTATATATACTACCATTTCCCTTCTCATTTCACAACAACAAAAATTTCCCCATCTCAAAATCTCTCCCATCTCTCTCAGCCTAAATTCCTTTTATTTTTTTATCTTCATATTTATTTTTTGTTTACAGAGTATAGAAGTGTCTATCGAGTGTTTGAATTCTGTTGTGGTTTCAGTGCAGCTTATATCCATGAAATTAGAGGCTGTTTTATCCTATGGTTGACAGGGCATGTGAAATTTGTTTGCACATTCGAACAAAATCGTAAAACATCTTAAAGAGAACGAGATTCACGACTCCTGTTATTAACGTGTTTTTTTTTTTTTTTTGCATGTTGTCTTCATACAAAGCATAGCACCATTGTAGTGCATCAACACTTCTCCTCTCTTGAAATATATGTTAACATATATATACTACAGGTACAAGGAACAATATATAGTATTTAAAGCTAAAAATACAGGGGGCGAAAAATATATATACGACATATATGTCAAGTTGACATATTTCTTTTGAATTAAGTATTCTTTGAATAGGATGGAATCTTTTAAAAAGAAATGTTGGAGTTTGGGGAAGTGAGAATCCATGCACACGAGTTTCGGAGAGAAAGAAAAGAAGAAGTTGGTTTCGTTTTGTATCTTTGTGTTTTCAATTTCTTTTTTTTTTATATTATTATTTCTACCGACTTATTACGTAAATGACGCCCTCAACTTTGCAATTTAATCTCTCTCATTACTCATTTGAGTGATCAATAACAATCTGCTCCCGATTCCCTAAACTCAAAAATAAAAAAAATAAAAAAAAACTATAAATTCCATCAAAACCATTTTCAGTGTTAAAGTTTCGAGGTAACTCACAAATACTTTTACATATAGTATTCAATTTAATTCGATAGGGGTGGTGGAGGGATATTTTCGTTGCATTTAAAAGAGTGTACATATTAAACAAATAGAAATAATAATAAGAAGTCTTTTAAAAAAATATAACAAAGTGATAAAATAATTTTGAAAACAAAAAAACACAAGAGTCACAGTAAAAAAAATACTAAAAATATCCCTCAACACCGTTAACATTATCGTTTAAATTTTGCTATCCAAATTCAAACGATTTTTTTTTTCAAAATATTTTTGATACACGAAGATTTAGATTTGGGTATTCTTTTGTTACAAAATAGTTTAGATTTGACTATCAAAATCTAAAATATGTTTTTTCAAGATTTTTTTTGTACACGATCGTTCATATTTGGTACATAAACAAATTATTTTTTTAATTCTTTGTACACTCGTTTAGATTTAGCTACTTTTTTGTACACGATCGTTTGAATTTGACTACCAAAATCTAAACGATGTGTACTTATATCCCAACTATTTTTTAAAACATACTTTTATTTGGTACACGATTTTGAACAACCAAATAACAATTTGAAAAAAGAAATAAAAGAAAAATAGATCTTTTTGAATTTGGTACACAATCATAAACAAAATAACAGTTTGAAGATAAAAAATAAAAGAAAAATTGCAGAAAAAAAGAGGGAAAAGAGGGAAAACTTGAAATATTTTTTAAAAATGATCAGTTTCATACGTCTTTCGACTTTGTTGCATGCGTCGTAAATATTGTGGTGTTTTGTTATATTTATGAAAATTTTCGTAATAATAAACTAGTTAAGTTATTTAAAATAGGAATTATAAAAAGTAACAAATTTGATAAAATATTTTCAACATATAGCAAAATTTTCAAAATTCTATCAATAATAGACATTGATATGCTTCTATCAATGATATTGATAGACAATGATAAAAGTCTAACCATCAATTTCTTTCATTGATAGAATTCAAAATTTTGCTATAACTTATAAATATTTTAATTTATTTTACTATTTTTAAAAATATATCTATTTAAAAATCATTAAAATTTTACTAACTTAAAGTTAATTTTTAATTTTTTTTATCAACTTTTTTAAAAAATTCATCTATGTTGATATTTTGATTGATGTTTTCGTAAAATTAAAAACTTCAATATTTTTTGTTAAACATCCAAATTTCAAAATCTTGTTTATATGTTGTCCAAATTACACATTTTCAATATTTTTTAAAAAATCTATTCAAATTTTTCCTCGAGAGAACTTGTGTTTTGGTACTTGAATGAAATGCAGTGCTGCACTCAGATATATTTATGAGGTAAATGATTAAATATTTTTCTTCATGTTAAAATTGTATCCCAATCTCTACCTTTTAGTTTACTAGAAAAAAAACATCAATGTTCACTCAAATAATCTTTGAATTAATTAAATATATAAAACTATAAAAGTACTTAAACTCATCATCCATTGTACTCATATTTGCACGGTCTATCTATTTATACAACAATAACTATGCGTCAAACTTTTTGTTTTCTTCTTTTGTATGATAACATTAGATTACATATCGCCTGAAATTGCTATTAAGAGAAAATAAAATTATAATAGATAACAATTTTAAAAATAATAGGACGTTTTAAAATATTATTATATCGTTAATACTTTGAACTAGTTGTTATATTTAGAAGATGGTTATATTTACATTGTCTTCTGAGTAAACTCTATTAAAAAATAGGAAAAAACTAAAAACTCATATATATTAGAAAAAACAAAATTAAACACCCAATTATTAATCTTTTAACCCAACACACTTTAAATCAATAATGATTGTGATGACATTTTTATAACATAAACGAAGTTCAATTGAAATAAATTTATACTTTTGGTACGAGAGTAAAAAAATTGTTTATCACGGTCTAAAAAGAAAGAAATAAAGGAAAGTAGATAACGTCCAAATTCAAAAGCAACTTCAAACTCGAAGGGCCCCACAGTTAATCCACTTGCAAACTGATGGTTCTTACAAAACCCATTATTTTAATGCAAATTACAAAAGCTCTGCCAAAAACCCATCCAACTTCATCCCCTCTCCTTTTGTTTCCACGTGAGAATTGCTTTCCTAACAAGTATATATGACATCAATATTATTGTCTTTGTGTTTTAGATTCATTCTTTTTTTCTCATTCAATCTCACATATATCCATATAAAATCCCACCCTTAAATCAGATGAAATTAAACTATCTAGAGAGAAAAAACTAACTTATTCTCATTTATTCAACAAACAAATATGGATCAAGAAAGCTTTGGAGAATTCTTCGAAAAATGGATGAAGGAGCAAAACCAATATCTATCCGAGCTCATTTCCACTGCAAAAGGTGGCAACGACGATGGCAACATGGTGGCCGAGGCATTGATGAAGCGAGTAATGGAACACTACGAGCATTACTACGAGGTGAAATCACATTGGGTGGAAAAAGATACATTCGGTATAGTTCGTTACGATGCCTTGAATTTGTATTCATTTATAGGCTTTAAACTCTCTCCTTTTTCTCTATTTACATAGTTGGCACGTTATTCAGCTATCTTTATTGATTTCTTTACCTTTTACCTTTTTTTTTTTATTTTTTTTTATTTTTAGTTTATTTGATTTTCGATTTCATAGCAGGTATACTAAGCCCGTCATGGATCTCATCATTTGAAGACGCATTCCTAT
>JBBPDI010000009.1:19821792-19831978 GCA_037974545.1 Cucumis variabilis | reverse complement strand
ATTAATGTGGTTAATGAGTTTAGCCAATTAATCTTATATCGTTGTAGCTTCTGATTTGTAGATTCATTAGGTCCCCTTCCTAGCTCATAAAGGGTAATGAGATTTATTTATATTGGTTGTAATTTGAAACATTCAAATTTATTTTGGAAATTAGTATAATGTATGGTGATACATTATAATATAAAGTTTATATTTTAATCAAGCTTTATTGTATAAATTTAATTATGAATATGATTCAAAATTAATTTATAGGAGATAAAATATTTGAATGAATTCAAATATTAATTCAATGTGAATTGGGTTCATACTAAAATTGTTGGTTATGAGAGAAATTTATATTTGAATATGATTCAAATAAATTTAAGTTAAATATAACATATTTAATTTAGCTATTAATTAATTAAATAATTAATTAATAGTTTAGTTTAATTTGATTTAATTAAATAAATTTAAATTTATAAGATATTGGAGAGATATTCATTAAATATGATTTAAATGAAATATTAATTAAATATGATTTAATTTATTAATAAGTATATTTGAAATGTCTATGTATTGAATATTTTTTAAATTACTAGAATCTTATGATTCTCTCCTACTGCTTCAAAGAAATAGAGTTATAAATATGCAGAAGAAAAACAGTTTTTCTTAATCAATTAAGTCAATGTTTTTACTTTCTGCAAAAATAGTTTTTCTTAAACTTTTTTTCATCTCAATTGGTTTCCACAAACCAATCTCATCCCAAAGGATAGGAAGGTCTTCGATGGGTGGTGTCTCAATTTGAAGTTTTTTTTTTTTAGATTCAAAAGCATCAAACTGCGTAAGTTTTTCTTTTTCTAATCTATAATTAGAATGCATGCTTAACCTTTAAGTTATAATAAGAAAAATAGTTTTTGTATTATTTTGCCAATGTATTGGTATTTCTGGATTCCCAAATTAAATTGAGGAATGGTTCTGTAAAATCTTCCACTGCTTAGGGCTTTTATCCCTTCAATTGGTATCAAAGTATCTCAAATTTTAATTATTTGCAAAATAGATGTTTTCGATTTTGACACCTTAGATTACAGTTTTTCGATTTTGACACCTTAGATTACAGTTTTTTGTTAATTTAATTAATGTTAGGGCCTGTTATTTTGGACATTTATATTATATAATCGAGTTTGTAAGTCTGTGTCGTTCGATGGCAAGAGTTGTTTGAAGTGACGTTTTTCAGAGGATTTTTTTCTAGTTATGTGTAGATTCAATCTGTACAGAGTTGTAGGAGCATTTGATTAAAAAAATGAAAAATTGAAACAAATATATTCCTTTTGCACACGTGTAAAGTACCATGAATGAGTTTCTGGTGTAGTGATTGTTCATCAACCATTGACATGAGGTTGTTGGTTTGAGTTCCAGATTGTCTAGTTTGCAGTTTTTTCCATTTTTTTCTATTTTAATTAATTAAATTATAATTTGATTATAATAATTTGTTTGATTTTAGGGATGTCAAATTCAATCTATTTTATTATTTAATCTATTATTACACATGTGATGTTTGATTAAATTAATTATATGCATGATGTATGTCATATAGTTTAAAATCTCACCTTAGGATTATAAATATCATGCATCATTCTTAAATATAAGTGTTATATTTTAGTGCATGATTTTCTAAGCATGTTCATGCATTTTTATATATTATAAATGTTATAATATATGGTATTGCATGGCTTTGAATTTCATGAGTTATTTAAAGTATGATAATATTTTAAATATATAAAAATTGGATAAGCATGATGTATGACATTACTTAGTTAAATATAATTTGTTATATTTAAATAAATGTTTTGTGTATGCTTGGTTGATTTTCATATTTCTTTTTAATATAAGTGATTAAGATGAAAACCAATTTGCATTGAGCATAATACATCAATAGTATAATATAATTGTTATATTAATGTAATTTTTTGAATGATGTATAGTTTATTAATTATAATTCGATTTTAATTAATTAAACCATAGTATTCATATTATAGGACTAATTAATTGATTCTATAATAGTTATAAAATTTGATAATTAGAAACCGTCAACCTATAATAAAGAATTGCATGCAAACATATGATCTTAGGATTAATTTGATTTAATTTTAAATTGTTTAAAATTAAATAGACCTAAGATCACATTAAATCTAATAAGATTAAAATTGTGTTTTATTTTAGTTTAATAAAACTAAGTAGGACAAATAGGATTTAAGGTTATAAGGGAACTCCACTAATAAAGTTCTGTCTAAGGCTAAAGATACTTAAGTTGATGGTTTATGGAACACCTCCTACCTGGGAACTGATCCGGAACTGCCGTGGAATTAACCTTATTTCTATTAGCACAAGATGCCACTAGGTAAAGGAATAATACACCTAGAAACTTTAGAGTAAAGTTTTATTATAAGAGTTACAATAAGAATAGACTTAGATAGATTCATTTAGTCGAAATTTAGCTAAGTACAACAAACCCTAAATTAATATAACATTTTAGGGGGAGAAAAATGGTATATATGATATATCATTTTTAGCTCTCACGTCCCTAAGAGTTCACACATGAGATTCATATTCGACTTCGTGTCGCCCTGGGTGCGGCCTCCCTTTGGAAAGTGTTTGCATGGGTTAATAACAAGGTAAATAGGGGAAATATTCATAGTAAGTGAGAGAAGGACGTGTGTCAACATATCCTACAGTCTCCTCCATTAGGTTGCACCGTGAGATTTCTATGATCTCCTTGCGTGTCATCCTAGAGCGACAATCCCTTCGGATGGTCTGATTATAGAAGTCAGAACAACACAAGCTCCTAAAATGGATAAGGTTTCTTAGGTTAATCTTCAATAGTTGTCTTTCCTTTCGGTAGCTTGTTGAAGCGTACCTTTGAGATTTGAAAATGGTAGGGTCATACTTACAGAATGAATTAAGTTAGTTAATAAATCTTTGATCGAAAAACGGTAGCTAAGAACTATAGGAATATAAGTTACTCTGGTATTAGTTATTAGCTGAGATTGTCTCAATTCAGGAGAGGAGTAATTGATCACCCTTTGGTGGCTGTTGCTCTAAACTTTTGAAGCACAAACTGAATCATTTGTTTGATTAGGGTTATTTGATTGCTTGTTTTTGCTGAATTGATTGGATTACTTTATTTAATGGGTTAAGATAAAGATAACTAATACAGTCAATTTTTGATATTTCAGCATGTCTTCTTCAATTGTTCAACTGCTTAAAAATGAAAAATTAATCGATGAAAATTAAGTGACGTGAAAGTCAAACCTGAATATGATTCTGGTTTATGATGATCTATGTTTTGTCTTAATGGAGAAATGTTCTTCTTCCCTGCACGAAATGCATCTCAGAATGTCAAGGATGCATATAACTGTTGGACAAAGGCCAATGACTAGACTCGTTTCTATCTCTTGTCCAGTATGTCTAATATACTAAGCAAGAAACACGAGACCATGGTCACTGCACGTCAGATCATGGACTCCCTCCAAGAGATGTTTAAAAAGAATAAAAAAGAAGGTAAATATGATTTACTTGTCTTAGAAACATATTTAGTGGAAAATGATCAAAATGCCTGGATACTTAATTCAAGAGCCATTAACCATGTTTGCTCTTATTTACAAGAAACTAGTTTTATTAAGTAGCTCAAGGAGGATGAGATGACACTCAAGATTGGAACAGGAGATGTCATTTTAGCTCGTGCAGCGAGAGATGTTAAGTTGTCTTTAAGAAATAGATTCTTGTTTTTAGAAAACTTGTACATAGTTCCTAAGACTAAAAGGAATCTTATATCTATTTCTTGTCTTATTGAACAATCATATAATGTAACATTTTCTTTAAATAAAGCATTCATTTCTAAGAATGGTGTACATATTTGTTCGGCTAAGCTTGAAGAAAACTTGTTTGTATTAAGACCTAACAAAACGAAAACGATTTAAAACATGAGATGTCTAAAACTGCTAACACTAAAAATAAAAGGCAAAGAATTTCTCCTAATAAAAATATATATCTTTGGCATTTAAGATTAAGTCACATTAATCTCTATAGGATTGGGAGATTGGTAAAGAATGGACTTCTAAATGAGTTAGAAGATGATTCATTACCTCCTCGTGAATCTTGTCTTGAAGGATAGATGACTAAAAGACCTTTTACTGGAAAAAGGTTATAAAGCCAAAGAGCCTCTAGAACTTATACATTCAGACTTCTGTGGTCTGATGAATGTAAAAGCTAGAGAATTTTTTGAATACTTCATCTCCTTTATAGATGATTATTAAATGTATGATTATTTATACTTAATGGGGTATAAGTCTATAGCTCTTGAAAAGTTCAAGGAGTATAAGGCTGAAGTTGAAAACCTATTAAGTAAAAGATTAAAATACTTCGATATGATTGAGGTGGAGAGTACATGGATTTGAGATTCTAAGACTATATGATAGAACATGAAATCCAATTCCATCTCTCAGCACCTGGTACACCTCAACAAAATATTGTATCAGAAAAAAGAAATAGAACCTTGTTAGACATGGTTCATTCAATGGTAAGCTATGCTCAATTGCCTAGCTTGTTTTTAAGGTATGCAATAGACACTGCAGTTCATATTTGATTTGTTGGTTACCCTAAAGAAACAAGAGGTAGTCTATTCTTCGATCCACAAGAAAAAAGAGTATATGTATCAACAAGAGGGATAGAAATATTGACAACAATAATTTTATAATAGTTCGACACAACCGTCCTACGTCCACTTTCCAAGCTCCTCTTAGGTATGTCACTAAATTCTTTGACTCTTTTCATGAATTAGAGACAACCAGTATTTTTTTCTCTTTTTACAAGTTCAAGAACAAACTCAATCATTTCCATGGATTGCAATCAAACTGTCATAAACGACACTTTTTAAGGATTAAGAGCAACCCCTTTGACAATGGATTTTGAAATGAAGACAAAACAAGAAAAACTCTATCAAATAGTAGATTAATAAATTTAAAGCACTCAACAAGTCAATCCTCACAACATAAAATTTCTCCCCAAGAATAAGATGAAGAGAAGAAAGTTTAAGGCTTGGAGAGAGAAACAACCGTGAAACTTTGAATTTTTGGAGAGGATTGAAAACTAATATAATTGTTGTTTCAAATGTAAATCTTATTTTGTAGAGGAATGTCTCTTTAGATTGAGAGAGATGTTGAAATCTAAAATCAATTTGATTTATTGAACCTTGTAAAAGAAAATTAAATAGCGGAGATTTAAACAACACAAACAAAATAATAATATAATAATATATCTCTTTATAAAATCATTTCTTTTAAACCCAACAAATATAAGAGTCCACCATGGGTAAAAAACTAGCCATTAAATACAAATATAAAATAATATTGAATTCATTTTCTTTTTAGAATAATATTAAACTCATTTTCTTTTTAAAATAAAACTAATTAAATTTCAAAATCCTTTTCTTTATAAAGCCAATCAAATTTCACCAAGTGTCACATTTTCAAGACTCTGATTGGCGATACGTCATCACTCGGGGTATTTTTCCGTTAAGCTTGTTTTAACTTTTAATTTGTTTGTGATTAGTTGATTGAAATTGTGTTGGAATTGTTGCTTTGAGCTTTACGCTATAGACTCATCCAAACACTCAAATTGTTGATACAATAATTTGAGTTTGTTATCATGAAAACATTGATTAATTAATTACTTAAAATTAAATAATTTGAGATTAAGGGCCAAAAAGCCAACACTTACTTTTCTTGAGCTTACCTCATGGGTTCCATTAAACTCTTCTACATGGATGCTCCTTTTGAGCTCTATTTTAAACACTCATTTGAGCTCCTCTCGAACCTACTTCACGGGTTTCATTGAGCTTTCGGCTCGAGTATACTTTATGGTCCCACTAATCTTTCTAAGTTCTCTCCTAGGGTGTTCCTCTTGAGTCTTTCTTAGAGGTCCCACCGAGCTCTTTAAGTTCTCACCATAAGTACATTTAAGCTCTCTCCTTGGCTCCTAAGCTTCCCTTGAACACCTCATTGATCCATTGAGCTCTCTTTAAGCTCTTTTGAGCTCTCCCATGGGTTCTCTTGAATAGGTTAAAGTGCATCCATAACAATTGCTCTCATTCTCGAGCTTGTCTTAGGGTATAACTTAGAGGTTATGGTAATTAAAGAGTTTCATCTAGGTTGTCTTGTGGTATCTTCTTCAATGACTCAGCAAACATGCTCAGTCGCTTCTATGACCATAGGGTGTCGTCTTTTTAATTTTGACTCATTTGGTGTTAAATTGTTTGAACTAGCTCAATATGATCCTTAAAGGTTCGGAGTACCATCTTGTGGTTGGCTAGCTCTAGAGGAAATAAATTTTCTCCACCTTTGAGTTATGATTTCAACTTTTCTTTCTTTTTGTATTTGGTACTTTTTGATGGTAGTGACAATCTTTTTGCATTGTGTTTTTGCTTATTCTTCATACCTTCTTGTCCCCATACTTGTTCAACTATTGTTAAGTAGGAGCGAGTTGTGTATAAGGATAGAATACTTCTAAATCATATATTTTGCATAAAAATATTCCTAAACCTTTAAAGTTCAATACCTTAAACTCAAATTTAAAAATAATGTTAAAAATAACCTTATTGTTGGTATATGAACATAAATAACTAGTACACTCCTATTTCTCTACTTTCTATCTATTTTCTTTTTTCTCATTCGATATCCTCTTACTTCCTTGTAATCTAAAGGGTTTTAACAATTTATGTTCTTACATAAAAATTGAGCATTTGTTTTTAGTTTTTTTTTTAATTTAAGGATATTTTTTAACTTTTGAAACTTCTAAATCTTTTCGGACACCAAAGAATAACGACTTCCATCTAAAATAACATGAAGAAGCTCTTTTTAACATTTAAAGATATTTTGTTATTTATAACATATAAAATATAAATTTTAAGAGTATTTTTTTTATAGTATATCATTTATTTAATAATATGTAAATTAAATTGATTGGACAACAAACATGTCTTTAAAATTGTAAAACATAACTTTATTTGTAAGCATGTCTTCTTCTTTTTTCTTTTTTTAAATATTGAAAAGGAAAGGAATTTGATGAAGGGGAGATAACATAGAATAGTGAAAGTGGAGAAGGGGAAAAGGGAAAGAAAAGGGAAAAAAACTGGGACGCATATTCGGAGGTGGGGCAAAGAGCGGAAAAAGAAAAGAGAAAAGGCAAAGGTGAGTCATATGCTTTAAGATGACTCTGATAAAAATAATAATAAAAAAGAAACTAGAATAATAGAATAATTGAATAATTGAACAAGTAGGCAACGGGGTCATGGAGGAGATGAGAATAAGAGATACTCAAAGGTTCAAAATAAAGAAACCAACTCCTTTTCATCATTTATTTATTCTTTTCTAAAGATTATGAGGATAAACGTTGGATATTCATTAGTTGCAAATACTCCATGGGCCGTTGAAGAAAGAGAATCACTAAAATTAACATCAGTCGCTGCCACTGACATTAACATAAGATCGAGCAAAAACACTTTTGTGAGGTGGGCAGCTCGTAACATAATAAGCATCGCAATGGATCTTGCTCTAGGGACATTTTCATCCATACTTTTATATGTCTATGAGTTTGAAACAATGTCATTAATGTGGATATATATAATATAGATAATAAAAATTTTAATTTATTTACCAAATTACAAATAGTTTTTTTTAAAAAAAATATAACAAATCCACAAAATATTTACACTGTATATATCAATTTTAAAATAAAAAAAAACTCATAGGCCCAAAATGGAAAAACCTAAAAATACCCCAGTCAACACGCAATTAATCGACCAGACGCATACTTGTAATTCTTCTTTAAAACGATCATGATACACGATCGTGTAGAAAATGATACATGATCATGTAGTTCTTTTTAAATGATGGAAAAAATGCTTCAAATCTAAATGATCGTGTTGACTATGCTAAACAATCGTGTTAACTATGGTAAACGATTGTTTATATCATATCAACATGATCGTGTAGTTCTTTTTAAACAATGGAAAAAAGACTTCAAATCTAAACTATTGTGTTGACCATGCTAAATGTACATTATGGTAAGCAATCATTTAGATCATATCCACATGATCGTGTAGTTCTTTTTAAACGATAGAAAAAGAACTTCAAATCTAAATGATCGTGTTGACTATGCTAAACGATCGTGTTGACTAGGTAAGGGATCGTTTAGATCATTTAAATAGATCATATCAAAGTGATATTTAAATGATCTTGATATTATGGAAGAGGAGCTGACCTGAAGAAAAAAAGAAAAAGAATAAAAAAATAGAAGAAAAAAAATCTAGAAAAGGAACTGAAGACATCTAAAAAAGAAGAAAAATAAATAACAAAGAAGAAAAAGAAAGAGAAGTGACGAATAGTCTGTAATATCAAGGACAAATCTAAATATTTTACTAACTTCATAGACTTTTGTTGTTGTTACACAAATTATAAATATTTTGGTGTTTTGTTACATTTATGAAAATTAATGTTAAAAATATTTATTTATAATTTTGTTTTAAAAAAATATCTATTAACATCAACATTATTTATCGAGACATTTTCATAAAAATTGAGACTCCAATTTTTAACTATATATGATATTGGAATGAATAAACAAATATATTTGTTATTGGGAAAACTTTATTAATTAACTCTAAACTTGTCTGATTTGTATCATTTTTAACTGTGGATTTATAATTTTATTAATTTTAATCTGAAACTTCAATAACAATGAATTTTTACTTCAAACACAATCATATTGGTCTTCCATATATGCTCAAGGACACATTTTTTGCAGTATCAAATATATTATTTTGTTATTTTCTTTTTAAAAAATACTAATAAAGTAACTAAACCATTCCAAATAGAGTGAAAATCATGCATCACAAAACCCATGAACCTAACTCGCAAAAATTCGACCTAAAAAGAAAAAAAAAACTCTTGTATTCCTCTTGTCTTTAGTGTCATGACACTAGATACGACAAATTGTGAGGAAGATCCAATCAATGACTAACATGACAACTTTTTCATCTTTAATTGTGAGAAGTTTGAGCCCTAACTACTAAAATGTTGACAAGATCGAAGGATAAAAAGGTGACGATTAACCAAGTGACACTCATGAATATAAGGGCCGACTAGTTGTATATGGTTTTATTAGTCGCATCAACCATCTCACAAAGAATGAAGGTAACATTTATGTTGGATATAGGATGGCAAAAGTGATCTTGGCGAGGGTAGACTACAAAAATTTTGTACTTTATCAACAGTTTTTTCTAGTAACGTATAAAAAAATGTGTGCAAAGATATGTTGGATCCACGTAATTTCAGTGTGGGGGCACATCATCGTTCTTGTTGATTATTGGAGTTGTGAACTCAACTTTTGTTTGTTGAATCTGTTCAAGAAGTTAAAAATTAGTTATGGTTAATTACTAGCTAATTTTTAATAGTTTTACACTCTAAAAAAGAAGAGAGACTTAGCACTTATGTGTAATGTTCTTCATTTTGTAATCTTTTGAAGAGAAAGAAAATAAACTGATGGTCTTCAAAAAGTGGATGTAGGTGATTTTGCCGAATTAGTCTAAAACTTCTGTACGCCGATCCCCTTCTGTTTTCTCTCTACTCTCTCAAAATACTTTGCACTTTATTGTTGAACCTGGATATTGATTCCAAATCAAAGAAGTTGCATGAAGAAAGATTGAAGAAATTAGAGGAAACTTTTTTTTTTTTTGCAAAGTTCCAAAAGGAGAGAGAAAAGGATGACCATACAATAAATGCTACATTGAAAAAGTAAATTGAATTAAATAAAATCTTTGACTTTTTCTAATAAAGATTTTATTATTGGTGAAAATATATGCGTGTAGAAAAAGTTATATAATCTTTAAAATTGGATTTTTATCACATAATTTATGTGACTAAAAAACTTTTAACCCAAACCCACCATTTTTCAAAACTCTATTCTTCGATCTTTTTTTCCCACACTTTCTGAAAACCCCTATTTTCCCCTTCCTAAAAGAATCCCATTTTTCTTTTAAGATTTCCCCTCTTCCTAAAAAATCTTAATTTTTCTCTCATCTCTCTTCCTCCGATCTCTCTCCACGAAAACCCTTTCCTCTAATTTTTAGCCGCCCGCCTCCAATCTTGTTGCC
>JBBPDI010000009.1:19797433-19808071 GCA_037974545.1 Cucumis variabilis | reverse complement strand
TAATTTAAGTTAAATATAAGATATTTAATTTAGTTATTAATTAATTGGAGAATTAATTAATAGTTTAGTTTTATTTACTTAAATTTGATTTAATTAAATTTATAAGATATTACACAGATATTCAGATTTGAATGAAATATTAATTAAATATGATTTAACTAATTATATTGATATAAATCTATAAGATATTGAAAAGATATTCATTCAAATAAGATTTGAATGAAATATTAATTAAAAATGATTTAATTAATTGTTAACTAATTGATTCATTGTTAATTAATTAGTAGATTTGATAATAGAATCTCATGATTCTCTCCTACTCCTTTTCCTATTCCAAGAAGAAAAGAGAGTTATAAATATCTAGAAGAAAATAGTTTTCTTTAACGAATTAATCAAGAAAAAAAGCAAAGGCTTTTGCTCTTTGCAAGAAGAAGAGAGTTTCTCTCAAATATCTTTATACCTTTTTTCATCCTAATTGGTTCCCACAAACCAATCTTATCCCAGATAATAGGAAGGTCTTCGACGGATGGTGTTCCAAATTTGGTGATTTGTAGATTGAGAGACGACAACAAAAGTAAGTTCTCTATATCTTTTAGATTAAAAGCATGCTTAATTTTTATATTGAATTTTGATTCTAAATTTTGACAAGATACTGGTATTTTGAGATTTCCAAATTAAATTGAGTAATGGTTCTTTAAAATCTTCTACTCTCATAGAGTTTTTATCCCTTCAAGTAGAACTAAGCACATAGATATTAAGTTTCACTTCATTAGAAAACAAATAGAAAAATAAGAAGTTGAAGAGAACACAATTGATATATTGACAAAGGTTGTAACTCAAATGAAGTTCCTCAAATGTCTGCAAACAATCGAGTTCCTAGAACTCGAGGGAAGGAGTGACTGCATCAAACGCATGGGAGTTAAAGACACAAACAAAAATTTTGCACTCTGTCTTTTAAGGTGGAGATTTGTGGAATGTTTAACCAAATTAGTTTTTCTTTTTTTCTTTTTAATCTAAATGTAAAAGAAATGGCATGGCAAAATTAGTTGTAACTAACTTCTTTTAATCTCTTTCTTTAAATAGTCTTAGGGATAAATGAAAAACATAACCTTATGAATTGAAAAGAAATTTCACTCGATAAAATCTTGCTTCCAAATACAATGGACGTAGGTTATTTATAACAGAACCACTTTCAAAATCTCTTGTGTTTGATTCTTTTTCTTCATCTTGATCTTCTTTCTCTTTTATCGTTTTTTCTGTGATGTTAAATCCCTAATTGTGCGGTCAAAAGACAAAAAGAATAAAAATAACTGGAACTAATCTTGGACACTTTGAATTTTGTTCTCGGCCGAGTTAAACCTAGACTCGGGACGTCCTTGTAGCAAGATAGTACAATTCCAAACGAAATCTCAGTGTGATAAATAAGTCTTTTATCCTTTGATTCAAGTTTATTCTAATTTTTCTAACAATATAGAAGAAGTTTCATGTTGTATATAGATGGATAAAAGGTATAAATCTTAACTTTCGACAAGTTTGTCTTAGAGTAATTAAATAAATTAGTAAAAATATGGCTTAGTCATATTTACAAAAATCTAGTAAATTTTGGTTATTCTGCATTGTTGCACTATTCAAAAGTAGAATGACCCATATAATGACCACGTGAAAAGCTCTCTGGATATTTATTTTAATTTTTTTTAAAAAATTCTAGTTTTGCAATAATAATTTTTTTAATCTAAATTAGACTAGATTTATGTTTCTTTTTATATTTAGAATGATGTGGCAGTTTCAAATTACCGCTTTTAAAATGAGATTAAAATTTCATAACAATTGAAAGGATAAGGTTAGGGAAAAAGGAAAAAGAATTCAAACAAAGTAAGTTAGGACCTTCCCTTCTTTTTAAGGTCCTACTACCCTAAGCCCCAAACTTAACCAAACTGCTTTTAAACCATGGAAAAAAAACAAGTGAATTTTGCTTTTTTTTTTTTAAAAAAAAGAAAGTATAAAAAGACAAATAATATTAATTTGGTGTAAAAAAGGCTAAAAGGAAAGACAAAAGGAAAAAGAAAACTTACGGAATCTACGTAGGGTAACCCCATAAATGAGAGACAATATGCCCTACCATCTTTTTACACCCCCCTAACATCACAACATGTCGCTTACTTTTTGGCATCACCTTTGCTAGATTCTTTTTCCTTAGCCTACGAAATAAATTCTCAACTTTTAATGGTTGTGAGTAAATTTTATCATTCAAATTGTATGATCGAGAATGTCGATTTGAGTAACTCAAACATTAGTGAGAATCCAATCTCTAAAAATTTAAGGATTTTGTTTGTTGGGAAAAAAATCTTCTACTATTATTGTACTAAATTAATTAAATAAAGAAAAGATTGAGAATGGAAGAATTAACGTATGGAAAAACTCTACACTAGAGAAAAACTACAAAGCAAAAGATTTTCACTATATGAGTGAGCATTGTCGACTTAACATGCTAACCATTTTAGGAGTTTAGCTAAATAGGGAGCTGAAAACATAATTTCACAACAAGGAATTCACTTCTTATCATATAAAGTGAAGTAGATGAATAGTTCTTTAAAGTGATGCCTCCTGAAGTTGAAGAGTGACCAAAGTCGTTAATTCAATATGCCTTTTTGGGGACTTGATTGAGTTAAAGAGATGAATATAATTTCACGGGATGAAATTTACTCATTCTCATATAGAGTAAGTAGACGTGTGTGGTTCTCTTAAGTGGACTTTGAGACTTGAACAAAAGGCTCCGCTGTTTCGTTGCCATAAAAGAGACTTATTTATGATTAAACCATAATTAATCAAATTATCCATTAGAAATCGTATGGGTAAAACAAAATTTTGACACAACTATATTTTCAAACAATTCGTGAATGATTAATTTGCTTATAATGGTTATGTATACCTATGGACATAACTTATCTTGCAATGCATGAAAGTGTTAGGTCTATAGTGGTTCTATTAATGGAAGAAGATTAATTTATGAAAGAGTTTAGTTAATTATCTTGTAATGTTGGAGCTTATAATATGTAGATATATAAATTTCCCTTGTTAGCTTATCACGAATCAACTAAAATTAAATGTGTATTGAAAAAAAATTTTGGAATGTTAAAATTTATGAAAGAAAATATAATAATTGTATTCGATACAACTAATGAAATAACTATTTTCAAATATAGCAAAATGAACTAAAATATATTTACAAAATATAGCAAAAGATCATCATTTATTTATGATAGACAACATTATACCAAAATATACTACTGTTTGTTTGTTTATTATGGTACAAATAGACACAGATAATAGTCTATTTTTGTCTATCAAATCATCATAAAAAAGACTATTATATATTGTATATATTTTGTTTTATTTTACTATATTTTAAGTTATTTTATTTTACTATATTTAAAAATAACTTAATTAATTATTAATACAATAATTGATAACCATTCTCATTTTTTTTAAAATTATGTTATTAAAAAAAACTATATATATTTGATATCTATTTTGTTTTGTTTTTAGAAAACAAAAATGTATTTTTAAAAGATTTTTTAATTTTCAATTCTCTTTCCTAATTTTAAACACAAGTTTTTTTAAAAAAAATTAATTTAAAAAGAAAAAAAAGGTAAAAAATGGGACACCAAGCATGCATGTCCTTAGGTTTTTTTCTTTTTTCTTTTTTTGAAATAAAGGTGTATACGTCATGTCTATTAGGTTAAAATAGTATTTCTATCTTCATTAAAAGAAAAAAAAAACTTGACAGAAGGGGGAAAGTGTTTTTTAAAGAATCATTTACGTGAGAAATTTTCTAAAGTGTTTGATTACATTTTCTTCGAGAAATAAATCTTTTTGTTTCATTTGCTATTTTGTTAATCTCAACTTATCATAAAACACTTTGATAAAAAGTCACTATAAAAGATAATTATTAAATAGCATAAACTATTATGTTGAATATTTTTGTTAAAAAAAATAATAAATTTCTTTTATTATTATTAATGTGATTATTTACATAAATGATATTATTTAAAGATAAAGAATATTATTTAAAGATAAAAGATTTTTGTTCGTAATAGAAATCTTTTATTTATATCTTTGCATATAGAAGTTACACAAGATATTATCGTGATCTTTAAATAGCTAAGCTATTGGCTTAGTTCAGACTGCATTGATGGAAAATTGATTTTGGAGAAATTCTTTTGAAGAATTATTATTTGGGAAGGTAGTCGAATTGTTTTCTTTATGAAGATGGATTACTGAAGTTTTGCAAGTGGTATTTACGTTGCACCTGTTGATAAGAAATATGAAAGAAGAGTACTGAAATAGTTAAACTGCAGTTAATGAATTTAGGGGAAGCCTGAGAAATATGAAAGAAGACTGAAATAGTTGAACTGCAATTAATGAATTTAGGAGAGCCTGAATTTATCTTCAAGTAAATTCAAACACAAATTCAAGGGGAGCTCGTCTTTAACTTAAGAGTGTTGTTGATTACTCATTTGAATCTTAATAATATTTCTTATCAGTACATAATGAACGAGTTGGTCAATAAAATTAGCCATTGAAAAATGATCGACAAAGTTGGTGATCGGAGTTAGCCATAGAAGATGATTGTCGGAACTGGACATCACTAGAATTGAGCATTAGAGATGGTGAGTTTTGTCACTGGAGTTGTCGTCAAAGGTGGTATATGTCAGAGTATACTGATAACAAAAGAAGCTAGCAACGGTGATTGTTAGAATGAGAACAATAGTTCATTGGTAGTGATATGTATTGGTTGTCGGAGTTATCAGTTTATGTTGAAATATAAATGGTATGTAACCATTCATGTAGAGAGTTGTATTGTTTTATAACTTAACATGTCTTTGAGAAAATAACTAACTTGAAGAAGAGACGCAACTGTACGATTGGCTACAAATAGTCTATAAATACGCAACTTCTTCAAATTGTTCAAGAGAACTTTTTCCATAAATTTTTTCTCTCATAAAAGATTCACTTTTTTTTTTGGTAAACTTATTCACATTTGGTTTATTTCCACAAAATATAGTTCTTTGGATCTCGTGAAAGACGTACCACTACTTTCATGAGCAAATTAATCTATTCTATCAGAGACAATTACTCATGAAACTTAGACATTAGAATGAGTAAAATTATCTTAAGGGAACAACATAAATTTATTGGACTCGAATTTTATTTTATATATTAGATTCTATATATATTTATTTTATCTATTTTCTTAATATATCACAGTTTAAGTGATGAAAGAAGTGAGAATTGAGTTAAAATAGCTCAACTCAACATCTGAAGTAGATATGTGAGCCAAAAACACTAATTTAGCAAACCAATGAATTAAGCAGGGGAGCAAGTAGAATGAGTTAGTAATGTTAACAACTGAAGTTAGGAAACCAACGATGTAATGTTGTGTTTCTTTCTCTTACATTCATGAACAGTATAAAGTCGTTAATGAATATCGTTGCTCCCTGGTTGAATAATTTTTGATGATGGGAGGCACCTATCTATATATGTAACCCACACAGAAAGAGTTTGGAGTTTGGTCCATCAAGTGAAGGACATTGAGTCCTACAAAGTCATCTCATGCCAAACATACCCATTACCCATTACCCATTACCCATCTCCCTTTCATCACAACATCTCCCTTTTTTTCCTTCCTAATGGGCATGACTTTGAAAGATATTATTTCCCAGATTGTAAAAATCTAGTCACAATTTTTTCTTAAATTTTTAAAATTCCACTTTCAAACTTATACAACTACCTAAATACACATTCTATTGATATAAGTTTGATAGTTCAATTTTATTATCATTTGTGAATTCAAATTAATTATATAATTGCTATATACTTGAGGATTCAACTTTAACACTTTTAGAAGTTTAGGAGATCAATTGTTATTATTGAAAGAGAGTGTAATTGCAACTGTTGCTAATATATTAAGAGTGGTTTTTAAGAAAACTAATTTCACCTGCTTATATTGCGAGTTCTATTTTTATTTTAGTTCATCCACTTTAAAATATCTAAATTTAGTCTTTATATTCTTACATAAAATTTAAAATTAGTCATTGATATTCATAAAAATTTTATGGTATTTTTTAATTTTAAATAGTTAAAAATAGAAAAATTAACAAAAATATTTAATTATTACTTTCTTTTAGAAAATTCAAAATATAATTTTTTCTATTTTAAAAAAGTGCGCATATAAGTACCACTTAAAACTCTATATAGAGGGAAAAAAAGACTAGTTTTTTTATTATTAAATTATAGTCAATTTAAAGTCTAATTTTAAAATGCAATAAAACTACACATATTAAATTTTAAAAAGAGAAAAATCTTAATATAATAAAACAAACCAAAATAGAACAAGTTCTATACGATAAAATTTACATTGATTTCATTTTAGAAAATTGGAAAAGATATAAATTGAAATAGAAAAAGTTTAAAACTAATTACGATAAATAGAAAAAATAGATGAAAATAGAAAGGTAAAACGATATTAATGATTTCTGTTGAAAACATTTTAAATCTATTATAGAATTTTAAAGATATTTAACTCTTGAAGCGTTGGAAGCATTTTATGGTATAAAGTATAAAATTTAAGAGTATTTTATATAATTTAGATGAGTGAAGATGTAGTTAAAAAGGGAAGAATTTGAAATATGAAAATTTGAAAAGGTTGTGAATTGAATGATTGAAGTAAAAAAGAGAGGTAGGCATGTAATGAATGAAAAAGATTTTATCTTTGTATAGTTTTGAAATTTGGTAGCAATCAATGAATTGTCTATCGATTTCTAAGGGTTTTTTTTTTTTTTAATTTATTAATTAGTTGATTAAAAGTCCCTAGATTCTTCTACATGGAACTTGGCAGATCCATCTAGTACCTACTACCTTTTATCACCAATATAATATATATATATATATACATTTGATTTGTTCATGTCTCTCTTGAAATTCCTTTTCTGTCCTATAACTAATTATATTTTGCCTTCTATTCTACACACACATAGATAGATTTATCTTATTTGATCTTTATACTTTTGATTTGGTTCTCTTTTTATTCATTTAGTTTTAAAAAGTTTGATTTATTTTTCGTTACTTATATAAAAAGTATACTTACTAGTCAGTCAATTTAAAGTCATATTTCATAGGTCTAGTAATAACTTTTTTTCAATAAAATATTTTAATTACAAACAAATCGTTTTAAAGTACTTAATTAGATTTACGTAATCAAAATCAACTCAATATACATAACTTTTAAATAATGCAATTTATAACTAGTTAAGAGTATTGATTTATTAAACTAATACTAAATTCAAAGCTTAAAATTTTAAAAATGAACAAGAAAAAAAATGAGAAAAACACAATTAATAATCTTCCATTTTAGGAGTAGAATTGAAGCAATTTAAACATGATTAATTATTGTTTCAGTTTAAACTATGAACTTTAGTAAATGTATCAATGATCTTTGTTATCTTTTGTTTGATTAAACAACGTGAGAGACTAAGTGTTAGTAAAAACTGAATGAAAACATAAAAAAGATTTTTTTGCTTAGGGTCGGGAGTCACGCCAAACCAAAAGTGAAAGGGTGGAAACCGTGGGAGGGGGTTCACCAAAGTGTAGGGTGAAAGGGGGAAATCGATGGGAGGAGGGGGTGGGGTGTTGAAATCGTATGGAAGAGGAGAGAAAGAAAAAAGAAAGTTCAGAATTGAAGTTTCAAACCTATGTTGATGCCATATTGTAGTCGTTGGACATAGATGAGGTATATCTTGATGCCTAATTAATGGGCATTGACATAGACCCCAACTATGTCGATGCCTACAAATATAGTGTCTGCATATAAGATACTTATCCCAACCAATTCAAATTAGGACGTCAAGAAAAACCATTTAAGCCAACGTCCTTTTATTCATCCGCGTTTATTCCCTATCCGATGCATTATTGGACCGAGGCTTGGCAAAAACTTTTTTTCTTTTGTAGTGAATGATGCATGTAAGAAGTGTACCCATACACATCATGGCCACATTTGAACCTGATCTAAGACTTTCGAAGATATCAAGAAATTGACAGATTCTTTTTCAATCAAATCTCAACTACAGTCCACAATTCTCAATTACAATGAAGAAGAAGTACGTAGTCGTGTGTATATTGATATGTAGGTGGGAAACCCTCCCTCTAGAGGCCTATAAAACATAGCTCACAAGCAGCTTCAAGGATTGAGGCATTCAATATCCTCATCATCCTCTCTTCTCCCACAACTCTATTCTTCATCATTTTACTTTGTGCATTTCATTTTGTGTTTATCAAGCTTTCTAGCCTTCTCTCATGAGAGTTCTTCCTAGAATTTTCAATTTCTCTTTAGACTCCATATCGAATTAAAAAGGTTTAAGTGTTACCCATACTTGAAAGAATATGAATAAAGTATAAAAAAAAGAATTTCCTAAGTTCTGTTTTTGTAACTATTTTGTTTTTTATTTTTTGTTTTTAAAATTTAAATAATCTATGTTATTTCCATTTTTATAATGATTTGCATCTTTCTTAGATGCAATAGTTGAATTCTTAGTCAAATTTTGCTTTCAATAAAAATAAGTTACTTTTTTTTTTAATTTTCACTTCTTATAAAAATAAAAACTACCTTTTTTTAATTAGTTTTTAAATTTTTGTTTTGTTTTTTAAACCATCGGTAAAATGTAGCAAAAAAAAATGAAAATAATGTGTAGCCTTAATTTATAAAAACAAAAACAAAAAATAAAAAGGTTACCCAAACAAGATATAAAAGATCCCAATTAGGTTTTCAATTGTTTTTGTTATTGTTTTCCCTACCATAATTTGTTTTAGTAGTTTGTTTTCTTTTATTCCACACACATTTTAATAATTCTTTTTATCTTCTCTTTCAATATCAATGACTTTATTTCTCCCTTTCAGCATTTTCTTTTCGTTTTAGTATGAACTAAACATATATATAATTTTTTTTTTATCGTAGCAAATTAAAATGAGGTGAAGCCTATAGTCTATAGATCTAATATCTTTGTTGATCTTAATTTGTGTGTAATTGTGTAGTCTCCCAAAATTCTTTAGAAGAATGGAATAAAAGATAAATTTGGTTTATTAAATGTTAAAGTGTCAAAAAGAGTAGGCTAGAAGACGTATGCATTTTGATTGCATGCTTATAACTTAACCCCTAATAGAGGTTTCTATAATCGAATATATTTTAGTTTTGAACTAATCTAACGAGCAAACAACTTTCTAGTAGGTTTTCTATGAAACAAGTATGAAAAGGAACTTTATTAGCATATAGAGATGGTCTCTTCTCTCTTAAACTCATTTCACGATGATTAAGAAAGTAGTATTGTATGGGCTAAGTCGCAGTGTTCTACAGAAATATACATTAAAATGAAGATATATGTAATATATAAAACAGAGACACATATATAGTTTGAAAAATGGGGGGGCATTTTTGTAATTGGGATGAATATTATTCCATAAAGTGGGGACAAAACAAGCTCTATGGGTATAAGGTGGGAATGGGGACCAAAGCTGTTATATTTATTTAATTTTTTAGACTTTTTTTCCTTTACATATGTAATTTTAACATTAATTCTTCCAATTTTTATCTCCTTACCAACGCAACTATTAATATTATTTCACACCACAATATATATATATATATATATATAGACATATTTTCTTCATTATTCCCATTATTATTGTTTCCTTCTCTTTTCTTTTCTTTTCTCTTATCCTCTCTTTTCCAATGGCAAAAGCTGCAAAACCACTTTCAGTACTTCTTCTTCTTCTTCTTCTAACCCTATTTATTACCTCTCTTTTCTCAACAATGGCAGAGCAAGGTCCCTCTCTCTTTTATCTCTTTCTCTTTTTCTCCTCATTATTCTTCTCTTTCACTCACCTTTTTCTTCTCCTTTTTGGTTCCAGGATTCTCCACTCGAGATCCAGTACTCCAATTCTCTTCCGTACAAGCAACAATAGTCTCACTCGAGGTTTGTCACATTAGTGAAATTATCTCGTTTTTTTATCCTATATATTTGACATGAACGATGTTGTTTTTCGAATTCTACCTTTAGTAAGTAATGTTATTGTTTATTTTACTTCTGCCTAGTTTTTTTTGTTGGTATTGATTTAATTTTGTGTCATTTTCATTGAAAGTTGAAATATTAACTATAGTTTTTGGTGTAACTATTTTTGTTTGGGTCAACCTTTTGTAGTTAACAATTTATTTATTTAGTTTTGAAAAAAAAGACTATAATAATTTTAATTCATGTTTTTAAATTACCAATTGATATAGAGGCTTTTTTTTTTTTCTCTTTTGCTAATTAATAAAAGTTTATATGAACTGATGTTTCAAAATCTAGATAAGAGTTAATCCAAAATGAAATAAGCATAAAAAATAATTCAAAACTAAAATTTTGAATTCACCAATCATGTTCTAACTGTAATTTATTTTACCTTTTTTCTATTGAAAAAAACAATAAGTTATTTTATTTTCATATATATATAGAAACTTTATAAATTTTTCTTTTAAATTTTCTTTATAAAAGCTTTATTAACTTTCAACTTTCATTTCACAACCTACTTTAATCTATACACATGCTC
>JBBPDI010000009.1:19729556-19756375 GCA_037974545.1 Cucumis variabilis | reverse complement strand
AAACAACCCAGATCTCAAATTCTCTTCTTTGATCAATGGGGATCAGTAATTCATCAAGCTAAGCAAAACCCAGAAACAAAAATGGAAGAAATCGCAGCAGAAATAGAAGCTGCGCTAGAAATAGCAAGAATGAGAGTGGGAAATCATAAACAACACTCGGTATTCTTCCCCCCTTTGTTTTTTTTTTTTCCTTTTACAGTTGGTTGCTGCTGTTGTTTGTTCGTAATGGGAAAGTGAAATGTGAAAGTTTTCTTGGTTTTGATGGATGGATGTAGGAGAAGAAAGGGCAAGGCATGTGCGATTGTGAGATTGGAAAATGGACCTTACGATTCTTCACGCGCTCCATTGCGCCATTGTAAGCGTTGGATTGGTTAATCTGATGCTTTGTCGTCACTCCAATCTTCCACGCTTCCATTTTTTTCTTCCTAATTTTCCATTTACTGGAGAGTATCGCATCTGTCTTTTCTCACTCACTTTTATTATTACTATTATGTTGTTGTACTTCAATTCTATACTTACTTTTGTTAAGTTCCAATTTTTTACTATAGTCTTCATGTTCCTCGTGTGTATCCATTTTTAAGTTTAGTTAATGCACAAATTGAACCTTTAATAACCATATCTCTAAACTCACTAAATTTCCTTTAATAATAATAATAATAAAAGAAATCACAAACTTCAACTAATGTGTTTTTGACTTCTCCTACGTCCCCTTCTTTCTCTGTTTAATGAATGAAATTTGACTCACGTTTATGTCTTTACATAAAATTCAAGTTTACTCAATAATAGTCTTGAGACCTTAATTTATTAGTTTTAGATTATAGTATCAATAACGATTTTACTAAATAGAATATGATTACAAACTAGAGTTTTATGACATAAATTCCAACCATACATATTTATGGTACATGAAATACACATTTTTTTTTAAAATTAATTTTATCAAATCTTGTTAATTAGATTTTTCATTTAATAAATTTAGTTTTAATCTTCATAAAGTCATTTTCTCATTTGTTTAGGTGATTGTTGAATATGTTCTTAGGTAAGAAAACAAGATAAATATTGTTGAATATGCTCTTAGTCAAATTTAAATATAGCCAAATTTAAATATATAAAGTTAGATAACATCCACAAATAACTTGGTAGAATACAAAGGTAGATAAAAAGTTCATAAAGTTCAAAATAAATCGAAGGCCAAACACAACCACCTACACAAAAGAGAGAAAAAAAAAAAGACAACTAGTCAAATATTATCTTCAAAGAGAACGTTGTAATACTCAAATTTCAGGTCCGTGGGTATCGAAAGGAATCCCTTTATGTCATCCACACCGCGGAATGTGATTTGCATAAGCTTTACCCTCTCTCGGCTATGTAGTTCAAGGATATCTTGCAGATGTTTCATGAATTCTACATGCAGTTTGACCTCTATTACACGCTTTTGATCTTTTGGCCAATCTGCAATTGTCTTTAAGTGGGCATTTGCAAATTCCATTACATTCCATTGCATTCTTGATGACCTCTATCGTTTCATAATGTTGCCCACCTCATTTTCTCTAGCTCCCATTCAAACCACTTCTTCCTTTACTTGATTGACCGCATGTGTTCCTAACATCTCATCTGAAGACATATCCACTCCTTGACTATACATCATCGAGATGTCTGGATCATATGAGTCACCAAGGGGAATACCATCAAAATTATTTTGCACATTAGACTCGACATCAGCAAAGGTCTTTGAACAGGCTCCCTTAGCCTGATCTTTGTTGAAGACATATAACAGATCATCATAGTATGAAAATGCTACGTTTAGAAGGCCTTTGGCTACATGATGATTTTGTACAAACATTTGAGTAGATTAGTTGATGGTTAGGATTATAACTGTATGACGTTGTACATAAAAAGCATACCTTCACCTAGCTGTTGAATAGCTCATGTTTTGTAATAATACAGTAATATTCTTTGTTCCATCTAAAGTAACATGATGATCCTCTCATTTCTACAATTGCTTGGTAGGTTTTTTTTTCTCTCTAGAGATTTCACACGACAATCTATAGTTGGTGATCCTTGGATATTAGTGTCGGGCAACTTCTTTGCCATCATTCATTGTAATTGTGCCAAGTACCCAGGTCGAAAGGTCTCATTATCCAATCTCAATTCACCAAATGAAACCAATTTCACTAAGCACTTTACCGGTTTTGCTTCTTCCTCTTTGATTCAAGTTTGTTTCAGTGATCTTAAAAAACTTGTCATTGTAGTGTATATACGTACCCAATTTAATAAAATGAAACAAGAGGTATCCGTATTTAACATAACAAACAACAGACAATCAATTTAGCATTTAGGGAGCATCATAACATGAACATACATGAAACAATAATTAATTGGGTTATGAAATATTAATAATAATTATATTATTAGAAATAATATAATTATTAAGTGTTTGTTTCTGGGAAGATAAAAAGAAAGATGATTGATGGGTTTTGTTGGAGATATTTAATGAAGAGAGAGAGGTTTTGTTTTATTTAGAAAGGAAGGAGGAAAAGGAAAAATAGAAATAATAATAATTACTATTATTATTTAAGTTAGACCTCTGGTTGCATGTTTTTCTATTTAACTTCATCTTTCTCATTGGACAAATCCTAGCCATTGCCAACTATTATTCGGTGAACCCCTGCCATTTAACGACTCCCAATGTGCCAACGTTCACAGTTCATGCTAAAACGAAATTCCACCACGGTTATTTCGACTCTAAGCCACAAGTTGTCGCGAAGCTGCCATTTTCACTCAAATTGTCAGCGTCTTCTCTGTGTTCTTCGTTTTGTTGAAAGCCTCTGCCGTTCGGTTGTAGATCAGAGATGTTCTTCCAGAACCACGCATCCCTGACGTTCTTCGCGAGCGCACCTTCAATCCAAGCAAGCGTGACCCTTTTCATCCAAGTTGATCTACTTCACACCAAGCCAAGCTTAATCGGGTGCATCACCTTTGCAGGCCAAGCCATCCGTTCCTGCTGCCTTTGTGCCAATTTTGTATTTTTGGTTATTTTTTGTGAGTATTTGGTTAAGTTTTGGTATGCCCATGAAATAAAAATTTCTTTGGTTAAGTAACTTAATTTTAAGATTAAGTTGAATTTTCTTAAGAATGAATTTTTGTTCCTTGAAGGTTTTGACTAAATTTCATAATTGGAAGATTGGAATTGTAGAATTTTCTAGTTTTGGTTTCAATCTTAGCCTTGGGGTAAGTTGGATACATGAGCAATTAGTTGGATGATTGGTTGACAAAATTAATAATCTTAATTTTGTTATGTTTAGGATTGGTTCTTTTGGGAAGTTGATTGTTTGACTACTGCTGTTAGAAGTAAATTTTGTTAAGCAAACCTCCAAGTAAAAGATTATACTATTAGACCCTTGGAATTAGATTGAAGAGCTTGCATGTATGTTTTTCTCTTATTATGCATTAACGCAGTTATGATGCATGATGTGACTGTTAGGGATGATTGATATTGATAGCTACATAGACAACTGTTATGTATGACTGAGATATGTGATGACCATGATATGTTATAAATAAGATATGTTATGAATGAGATATACTATGGTTGATGTAGAAATTGACAAGTATTTAAGGGTTTGTAAAATGGGATTTAAGTTGAGGGCATAGTGGTAATTTGCCCTTATGGCAAATTTGTAATTATTTTCATCTTTTAAGCCTTAGGTCTTTTAATTAGATAAAAAGAAAGGGGAAGAGAGTTTTTTTTTAGGCTGCCAATAGTAACACACAAGGGAAGAGAGAGTGGGGGAGAGACATAGGCGTTCGACGGTGATTGACGAGCACATTCATCGGTGAGATTCTATATTGTATCGATGGAGATCAACGTTTGTTTGAGCAGTTTTTGGACATTGTTGCTGTGGTTGGACGGGTCCTTCAACGTTGGCACAAAAGAAATTGGGTCTCGGCATCAGTTCAACGTGGGTATTGGCATCAGTTTAACTTGGGTCTCTCCATTTTCTCTTGGCAATTTCTTGTGGTTAATTACAGATTGCAAATTGTAGCTGAAATCTGTAATTGTCTCCATTTTGCTCTTAATAAAATCTTTCCAAGCTGGTTCTCAAAGTGGATGTAGACTGAATTGGTCGAACCACTATATATCTTTGTGTTTGCTCCTTTATTGTTTTGTGCGTACTCTGTCTACTGCGTTCTGGTTTAGAATTGTTTTTTGTTTAGCATTGTTTCTATGATTTAGTGCTCAAAACATAACAGTTGAGATACATTATGATCGAGATATGATATTTATGATATGCTACATGTATAGACTATGGTGTTCATTAGCTTTTTCTGTTAGAGTCGTACCATATGGGTGTCCCTCGAGATCACCACCTATTTATGCCTATGTAGCTAGCTTTTGTGAGTGATTCGGTGGGGTCACTAATAGCCTGACTCTCCTTAGGGTGTTTTCTTTGGATTCACCCGAAAGTCCAGATGTGTTCCTACGGGATTACTGGATAGTGTGCATTTGGGAGTATGATAGTTATGCGGTACTTTCTTACAGGATCCTAATGAGAAGTTAACAAACATGTAGCGGTACTAGTAGTGGGTGTCTTACTGAGTATAAATTTATACTCACTCTTTCTATGTTTAATTGATCAAGCAAAAGTAAAGGTAAAGGCAAGCTGGCGAATGACAAGAAGTGACCGTAGTTCGCATTAGGGGAAAGTTTATGATTTCTTCCACATTTATGTTTTTAGTATTTAATTTACAGTGTTTTATTTCAGGCCTCATGAGTACTCTTATGATATTTTCTTTTTATTTTAAATAGGACCCGAACTAGTATTTTAGTTATTATTTTTCTTTACCTACTTTAATTATATTTTATAAATGAATATTTGAAGCGTTTCCTTTAAAATTTAGTATTTTTTTATTCCAAATAAAAAGTATTTATTTGTTTTAGTGGTAATGACCTCAACTTAGTATAAAAGAGTTGAGTTGTTACAACATCACTAGAAAGAGGCTATAAATAGAGGAATTTATGTCATTTTGAAGTTTTTTTTTTTTTTTTACCGTAAGCCTCCATAAGAGAAAATTTGAAGAATTCTGAAGCCTTAGAGATTCAAAATCAATCAAAATCTGACAAGGGCTGTAAACGAGTACGAAGGGAAACTTTAAGTCAAAGACCAGACGAAGAAGCTAACTGTTTGTGATTATGAGTGTTTATTCCCACTAGAAAGGATTTCTAAAATTTGCATGAATGAATCTTTAAATGTACTTCCTTAAGAGATTAAGATTATATCCCTTCCCTTGATGTTTTCCATTTCCAAAATACACCTCTTTATGCGCATTGGACTTAGTTTGTGTTGAAATGAGGTGATCATACTACGCATGAGAAGTGACGACAAATGATTTAAAAGATGCATGAGGTGAGTAACATTTACAAGTAAAGGAATGTTTTGTAAACGATTTTCTTAAAGAAAATGTATTTAGAGGCATTCCTCTTGAACCTGTGGTGTTGCATAACACGTTATATATATATATCGTAGTTTACTTATTGTTACTTGAGAGGAGAAAATGATTGCATCCTAAAGAGTACATGAAACTTCGTAAAATTCAAATAAGATGACTCTTGTACCCTATGGGATATGGAGACTCTATTCTTGTTGTGGGATCCGGAATGGAATGCCTATTTATGCTGTGTGATCTTGGATGAGATGCCTCATATCTGCTATGTGACTAGTATGGAATGCCCTTGCATGTGTGATTTGCAAGGGAAGACCCATTATGGGTAGTGAAATTGATGAAAATTACTAATGGCGTTGAGATTACTGATCTGCATGGAAGCAACTTGATAAAAGAGTGTGATAAATGCTTGAGCCAAGGCAAGGGTACAAATACTTAATTAAACTTACAAAATGATTCTGCAGATTGATTATGTGGTATGCAAGAAGACATGCGACGTGAGATAACTTGTAATAATGAAATCAAAAGATTGATTTTGATCTAAAATTGCATGTTATTATGCTGCCTAATTTGAATAATTGCCTATATTTTAAATGATTTGATATGTTTGGATAAAGATCCAGCTCACTAGATATTTTTCATCTAACGTTTTTAAATGTTTATTTTACTTACCTCCAGGTAGCGAAGGACATCGAGTGTTGAACTTGCTATCTTCATTGCCTACCATGTCTTCTTAATCATATCATTTTGGTAGTGACCACTGTCATCTTGCATAGTGTGTAGAAACTAGGCGAGCAAAGTCAATTCATTTGAATCTTTATCTCATTTCTTTTGAAAGAATCATGTATTGGGAGTCAAATGAACTCCTTTGATTCAATTATCAATGAAGTTTCTTGCTTTTATTCAAATTCAAATTCTACGTTTAAATCTTTTGATATAAAAAGTTATTTCGCTTGTTAGGCTTTTAATGGTTATCACGCGATGTGATAAGCATTAAGGGTCTAAGCAGCATGTCTCTCCTAGTTTCATAAAGTGACTTTGGGGTGGGGCATGATAATATGTGAGATTTTTTGAAGTTGAAATAAGATAATCTCTGTACACTATGCGATATAACGCCTTATCCTTGTTGTATAAGCTAGGATAAAATGCTCTATTCTTGCTGGGTGATTTAAAATTGAACGTCCTATTCATGCTGTGAGATCTTGGATAAGATGTCTTATACTTGCTGCGTGATCTCCTATGGGTGCCCTTTGCTTACTATGTGATTTGACATTGGAAGACGCATTATGCATAGTGAAGTTGGTGAAACTTGCTAAATGCCTTGAGTTTACTCCATATAGCTGCAATTTGGTCAAGGAAAGGGCACAAAGACTTAATAGAATATGTAAAACAATTCTGCGAGATGATGATGTGGTATATAAGATGTATTACGGTGAAAGAATTGAAAAGTAACGATTTCCATAAGAATTTATTATGAATGTTAAAGGGAGTGATTTCTCCTTGAGATTTATGAATTGATGATAAAATTGAGATGATGAAAAATGCTTAATGTCTCAAATAAGTTTTTTTTAAACTCAAAGATATGATGATTGACTCACATATTATTTATATCCCCTGATTTGACAAATTGTTTATATTGCATTAAGGCAAACCTATTTTACTAAAGGTGTTGTTAAAAGATCCTACTCACTAGATGTTTTAGTCTAACATTTCAAATGTTTTGCTTTCTTTCTCCTAGGTAGTGAAGTACATCCAACGTTGAACTTGTAGCCTTGATCACTTATAGCCTTGATCGCTTACTGTGCCCCTTTTGAGAACGCATCATTTGGTAGCAGCCACTTTCAACTCACATAGCATATAGTAGCTACGCGAGAAAAGTCTAAGTGTTGTGTTAAGTTGGGTTTAGTGATTTTGTAATACTAAATGTACCTTGTTATTGAATTATCAATGAAGTTTCTGTTTTTCACTTGTTCACATTTCGCATTGAATTTCTTTATGCTGTCTTTAATTCTGTTTACTAGGTGTTCAACACATTGTTCATGGAGGACCTCGTGTAGAATGTTTAGGCGATCACATCTCCACTCCATCGCATAAAGTGTATTGGAACGGGGCATGAAAACAACAATCTTATCATATCGCATAACTAACGTATCATATAACTAGCTCTGGTTGCATGGTCATCTTATCGCGTAGTTCAGAACATGATCAGGGTCTCACATCTAAAAATGGTAGGATTACACTTGTAAGATAAATTAAGTTAGTTATTGAATCCTTAACTGAATAACGGTAGTTAATAACTATAGGAATAAGAGTTATTCTGGTATTACTAATTAGTTGAGATCGTCTCAATTTAGAAGAGTAGTTGATCACCCTTACGTGATTGTTTCTCTAAACTTTTGAAGTATCATTGCAAAAACTAAATCATTTGTTTGATTAGGATTCTTTGATTGTTTTTTTGCTGAATTGATTGAATGGGTTAAGACAAATATAACTACGATGATAAATTGTTTGTTATTTATTTCAGCATGTTTTTCTCAATAATCACACTACTTAAAAATAAAATATTAATCAGTGAGAATTATGCAACGTGAAAATCGAACCGAATATGATTTAGGTAATCGATAATCTGTACTTCGTCTTAATGGAGGATGCCCTCCTCACTTACTCGAAATGTTTCCTAGATTGTCAGGATGCATATGACCGTTGAACAAAGGCAAATGACAAGGTCTTTGTCTACATCTTGGCGAGTATGTTTGACAGATTAAGTAAGAAGCATGAGTCTATGGCCACTGCACGTTAGATTATGGACTCCCTCCAGGAGATGTTTGGGCAACCATCCATTCAAATCGAGCACGGGGGCATTAAATACATTTATAATGTTCGTATTAAAGAAAAAGCAATCTTTTAGAGAACATATTCTCAACATAATGGTTTCAACAACAATGTGGTCATGAATAAGATAAGTACAACATAACTACTCTCCTAAACGAGTTGCAGACTTTTGGGTCTCTTTATGAAAAATAAAGGACAGTGGCAAGGCAAATCTTTCCCATTCCAAGAGGTTTCAGAAGGGTTCATCATTTGGAATGAAGTCTGCAGCTTCATCTTCTAGGACTAAGAAAATTCAGAAGAAGAAAGAAGGAAAGGAGAAGGGTCCTACTGCTGTTACAAAAGCCAAAGAGAAGGCTAAGATAGCGGACAAGGGGAAGTGCTTCCACTGCAATGTGGATGGACAGTAGAAGAGGAATTGCTCCAAATACGTTACTGAGAAGAAGAAGAAAAATGAAGGTAAATATGATTTACTTGTTTTAGAAACTTGTTTAGTATAAAATGACCAGAATGTCTGGATACTTGATTCAAGAGCCACCAACCATGTTTATTCTTATATATAGGAAACTAGTTCCGTCTAGTAGCACGATGAGGGTGAGATGACGCTCAACGTTGAAACAGGAGATGTTAATTTAGCTCATGTAGTAGGGGGATGATAAGTTGTTTTTTAGAAATAGATTTCCGTTTTTAGAAAAATTATACATAGTTCCTAATAGGGGCGTAATGGGTTGGGTTGGGTTGGGAGAGGAGACATTCTCAACCTAACCCATATTTTTGGGTTATTTGGGTTGGCAACCCGAATAACTCAAATTTAGTTTCCAACCCAATTCAACCTAATCCGTAAAACATGGGTTGGATTGTCGGGTTGTATATATTGTTTTTTTGTTTCGTTTCTACTTTCTAATGGTTGTAAAATTCAAAATAGTTTCTTTTTAAAAAAAAAAGTTCAAAATTGTTGTACATTCAAATTTCAAATGTACATAATTCAAAATTTCATAATACATAAACTCAAAGTTTGAAGCATTCATAAATTTAAAGTTAGAAACATAAATAAATTCAAAGTTCGTAAATATACATAAATCCAAAGCATTCAAAGTTACAACATAAATAGGAATTTCGTGCATGAAGGTGAAGGAGAAGAGGAAAACCTAATTTTTTAAGTTTTATTTTATTAAATAAATAATAAATATATTATATTATATATTAATTCGGGTTGGATTGAGTTGAACCGAATTTTTCAATCCTCTCGAGATCCAACCCAACCAAATTTTTTTTAGTTTTTTAACCCAACCCAACTCACATTTTAACCTTAACCCAACCAACCCATATAATATGGGTTTGGTAGTTTGGGTTGTTGGGTTCAACCCGTATTCTTACACCCCTAGTTCCTAAGATTAGACGAAATTTAATTTATTTTTCTGGCTTATTAGAACAATTGTACTCTGTTTCTTTATTTTTAAATAAAGCTATCATTTCTATGTACATATATATTCGGCTAAGCTTGAAAATAACTCGTATGTATTAAGACCTAACGAAACTAAAGCAACTTTAAATCATGAGATGTTTAAAACTGCTAACACTAAAAATAAAAGATAAAAAATTCTCCAAATAACAATACTTATTTTTGACATTTAAGATTAGGTCATATAAATCTTGACCGGATCGGAAAATTGGTAAAAAATGGTCTTTTAAATGAGCTAGAAGATGATTCATTACCTCTATGTGAAGCTTGTCTTGAAGGAAAAATATAACGCCCCAAAAATTAAGATAATTTTTGGAGTTAATTATCTTAGTTTTGTTTAATTCGTTAAATTTATTGGGCGTTATTTTAAATTCATATAATGAGAATTTTTGATTTTGTTGAAATTGGAATCAATTAAATATTTGTTGGATGAATATTTAATTAATTAGAGATTTTGGCTTGTGGTGGTTGTTGAGAATTTGATTAAATTGTTTGTTACGAGGTGTTTAAGTAAATTTGTAGATTTAAAGAAATTTTGGGTAATTTTTTTTATATATGTATGTATGGTTAATGGAAAAAGTGAAAATAATTATATCGTAGGAAAAATATAATTATTTAGAGGAAAGATAGTTATTTTTGGGAAAAAGATAAAAATGATATTTGATAGGAATTAATTCATGGAAGAAGAAAATGTGATTTGATGAAAGAGGTTATTCTTCCAATGTGATTTGATGAAAGAGAATTAAATGAGGAGAGAGAATAATTAAATATGTATATATATTTAATAAGGATATTTGGAAAAAATATTTAATGAAGAGAGAGATTTGATTTTCATTGGTTGGAGAAGGAAAAGGAATTAGGGAAATAATGATAATATTAGAATAATAATAATAATATTATCATTATTTAAACCCTCGAGAAGCATGCAATTTAAAAGAAAAGAGAAAGGGTATTTGAAAAAAAAATTAAAAGAAGATTCTTATTCTTCGTGGAACCTTAGTTGCCGCTGTCACTGTTCGTACCCAATTGTCTCCATCCAATCGTCATAATCATTGATCGTCAGTCCTGTTGGATTTTTTTGTCCTAAAAGTTATAGTTTGTAATCATATTCTGTTGAATAAAGTCGTTATTGAGATATTGAATATTATAATCTTAAATTCAATAACTAAGTCTCTAGACTATTTTTGAGTAAACTTGAACTTTATGTGGAGATATAAACGTGGATCAAGTTCGAGTATATAATCTAGATAGTCTATAGTATATGAATAATGGTTGGACGCCTTATTTAGAGAAACTATGGATGCAACCCGCTTTGTAGTAAGTACAAATGATGTGATCCTGAATCGTTCATGTAGAGACATGAAAGTGGGGGCATCCTATGTAAAGTACTTACATAAGATTAAACTATGAAATAGTCACTTTTACATTATAACACCGTTTACTGTTTAAAACTGACTATCTGGATTATTGATGACCTAAGTAGCTTAATCTTAATCCTGAGTTAACTATGAACTTCTGTTCACATGTCCTTAGATTTGTATAGGTGAGGGAATCTCATCAGCATTGGTCCAATAAGCCTTCCATTTCAAGGGTAAAATTGAGTGGATAGCTGGGGACATAGGATGTAAGACGGAATTCACTCCTACCCGTTTTAAGGTCAGTAGATAGGTTGTTCTCTTAAGCACTGAATCCAAGTCTTGAACAAGGAGCCCCACCCGTTCATTGGCTCAGGAGGGATTAAGTTTATAGGTTAAACCTTAAACTAATTGTTCAATAGTGGATTAGTGGAACTTAAGGAGCAAGATGTAGTTTCGGGGGTAAAATAGTATTTTGACCCAGTCGAGGTTACAAACAACCTGTGAAGGATTAATTAGTCAAGTTTATAGCTTAATTTATTATTGCAAAAAGTTTGTATTTTGAAAGAGTCATTAAAGTTTAAATTAGGTTGTAATTGGTTCAATCGGAAGAGAGAAATTCAAATAATTGGAAGAAAATGAGAAGACAGACCCAGTTCAGACCGCTGACCCTACTCAGAATCCACTCACGACCTAGCCAATCGATGTTTTTGTGTGTCTCCCGACCCACAGGCATGTCCGGTCCAGCCCACTCCTTGCGTGCATCCCACATGCACGTCTAGTCCGACCCAATTTGCTCCCGTCGTCTAACTCGAGCTTGAGGGTTGTTTGGGCTGGTTCAAGCCCAATGAATTGGGTTTTGGGTTGATTCAATTAATTTTGGGCCGGTTCAAGCTGTTTTTGATGGGTTTTCTGCTAGTTCGAAGTGTTCGAAAGTGGTTCTGTACTACACCAAATTATTCATGTAATAGTTTAGTACTTAGCTTAATTTATGGGCCAAAATCAATCCATTTTAAGGTGTTTTTTTTTATAAAAATTATGCATGTGATGTATATTTTAATTATTTTAAATTGGTATGTGCATTTTGAATGTCATATAGATAAAATCCCACCATAGGTTAACATGTTCATGCATTGAAAGTATGTTATAAATGTTATAATGTATAGTATGCACGTTAATTAATTAATATGGAAATCAATTAATGTGATTAATTAATTAAATTAATTTTTATTAAATATAATATAATATAATTAATTAATTATTAATTAATTTAATTAAAAGTTAAATAAATTAATATATATAGTAATTAATTTCTAGATATAATGGTTGTATGATGGTTATTATTTGAATGTTATAGGTTTGTCCATTGTTTTCTAAGAGTTATAAAATCAAGTAGACTTTTAAAATCTATAACAAAGATAAAAAACATGCTCACTTAGGTTAAACATATCTTCCTAAACCTTTCATAGAAATAGGTCGATATCTTGTAAAACCGATTACAAGAGGCTTGCCTAGTTCGATCTTTTCAACAAGTCAGATAAGATGACTAAGGTTGGAGGTTCTTAAGATGACGGTTTACAAAACACCTCCACCTGGAGATCGTAATCAGTTCTTGAGTCTAGTTAACCTAATTTATGAGCATACTTGAGATGTGTGAGGTAATAAAAATGGTTTATCACCTAGACATCATAGTTTAGAATCCTATATAATGGTTATACTCGAACATTTTACCTAGATTTAGAATTTGTTTAAGTTAGCCTAAATATAAATTCTGAAGTTATTTACCCTTAAAAAACCGTTATAGAACACTTCAGCTAGAGAGAAGTAATGTACTTTTGAGCTCTAGCGTCCTTAAGAGTTCACACCGCAAGGTTCATGTAGGGCTTTGAGCCGTGCATAGGAGCGGACTCCCTTCAGAGAGTATTTGCATGGATCAATTTTAAGGTGAACAGGGAAAGTAGTTCATAGTAAGTGGGTGAGGGATATGTAACAGCACATCCCACGGTCTCTTCTATTAGGTCACACCGTGAGATTCCTATAATATGCCTACTTGTCTGCCTTGGAGCATCGTTCCCTTTGGATGGTTGTATTGTAGAATTCGAAACACCGCAAACTCCAAATATAGATAGGTTTTCTTAGATTAGTTTTCATATTGACTTTATGGAGCATATTGATTCTAATCTATGAGATCCAAAAAGGGCGGATAGCACTTTTAAGAATTACTAAGTTGTTAGTAAATTCTCGACCAAAGTAGCGATAACTAAGTGCTATAAAGAATAAGCAGTTATTCTAGAGTTAGCATCTAGTCAAGATTGTCTTGGTTTAGAGAAATAATCGACTACCCTTCGGTGAAGGTTATTCTAAACCTTTGAAATATTTTTGCAAAATACAAATAATGAAGGGTACATTATTAGTAATTGCCAAATTAGTTTGGTTTCTTTAGGATTCTAGTTTTTCTAAAAAGAATATGTTTGTTTTTCAGCATGAATAACTCAATAGTTCAACTTTTAGCTTCTGAAAAACTTAATGGCGATAATTATGCAGCATGGAAATCAAATCTGAACGCGATACTAGTGGTTGATGATTTAAGATTTGTCTTAATTGAGGAATGTCCTCAAAACCCTGCCTCTAATGCTAATCGAACTAGTCGGGATGCATATGATTCATGGATAAAATCTAATGAAAAAGCCCGTGTTTACATTCTTACCAACATGTCTGATGTATTGGCAAAGAAACATGAATACTTAGCCACAGCTAAAGTGATTATGGATTCATTAAAGGAAATGTTTGGGCAACCATAATGGTCTTTAAGACACAAGGCAATCAAATACATTTACACTAAGCGTATGAAGGAAGGAACCTCTGTTAGAGAACATGTCCTGGACAAGATGATGCACTTTAACATCGCCGAAGTAAATGGTGGTCCCATCGAGGAGGTTAATCAAGTTAGGTTTATCTTAGAGTCTCTTCCAAAGAGCTTCATTCCATTTCAAACGAATCGTCTTTGAAAAAGATAGAGTTTAACCTGGCAATCCTTCTGAATGAGATCCAACGATTCCAGAACCTTACTATGGGTAAGGGAACGCAAGTGGAAGAAAATGTTGCTACCATAAAAAGGAAGTTTTCAAAAGGATCATCCTCTAAAACTAAAGCTGGACCCTTAAAACCTAATGCTCAAATAAAGAAGAAGGGAAAGGGGAAGACTCCCAAACAGAACAAGTGAAAGAAAGCTGCAGAAAAAGATAAGTGTTACCATTGTGGCCAAAATTGGCACTGGTTAAGGAACTGCCCAAAGTACTTTGCAGAGAAAAAGGCAGAGAAGGAGACATAAGGTAAATATGATTTACTAGTTGTAGAAACATGTTGAGTGAAATATGAAAATTCGACCTGGATACTAGATTCAAGAGCCACTAACTATATTTGCTTCTTATTTTAGGAAAATAGTTCTTGGAAAAAGCTTTCAGAAGGCGAGATCACTCTCAAGCTTGGAACAGAAGAGATGGTCTCAACTAAAGCAGTGGGAGATTTAAAGTTGTATTTTAAAGATAGATATGTCATACTTAAGAATGTCTTGTATGTACCTCAAATGAGAAGAAATTTAATATCTGTCTCTTGTATTTTGGAACAGACGTATAGAATATCTTTTGAAATTAATGTAGTGTTCATTTTCTATAAACGTACTCTAGTTTGTTCTGCGATACTTGAAGACAACTTATATAAGTTAAGACCAACCAGAGTAAATTTTGTCTTAAATACTGAAATATTTCGAACAATTGAAACTCAGAATAAAAGACAAAAAATTTCTTCTAATGCTTATTTATGGTCCTTAAGACTTGGTCACATAAATCTCAATAGGATTATGAGATTGGTTAAAAGTGGGCTTCTAAGTCAGTTAGAAGAAAACTCTTTACCTCCTTGTGAATCTTGTCTTAAGAAAAAATGACTAAGAGATCTTTTACTGAAAAATGTCTAAGAGCCAAAGGACCTTTAGAGCTTGTACATTCGAACCTCTGTGGCCTATGAATGTCAAAGCTCAGATGGATATGAATATTTCATCAGTGTCATAGATGATTATTCAAGGTATGGTCATATTTACCTAATACATTATAAGTCTGATTCTCTTGAAAAGTTCAAAGAATATAAGGCTGAAGTTGAAAATGAATTAGGTAAAATAATAAAGATACTTCGATTGGATCAAGGTGGAGAGTATATAGACTTACGATTTCAACTCTCTGCACCTAGTATGCCTCAATAGAATGATGTATCAGAAAGAAGAAACTGAACCTTGTTAGACATGGTTCCCTCTATGATGAGCTTTGCTCAGTTGCCAGATTCTTTTTGGGGACATGCCTGAGAAGCAACCGTTTATATTTTGAATAATATTCCCTCTAATAGTTTTTCAGAAACACCTTATGAGCTATGGAAAGGGCGTAAAGGAAGTTTACGTCATTTTAGAATTTGGAGTTGTCCAACATACGTGTTGGTGCAAAATTCTAAGAAATTGGAACATTGTTCAAAATTATGCTTTTTCATAGGTTATCCAAAAGAATCAAAATGTGATTTGTTTTACAATTCTCAAGAAAATAAAGTATTTGAATCAACAAATGCCACATTCTTAGAGGGAGACCACATCAGGGATCATCAACCTTGCAGTAAACTAGTATTAAATAAAATTTCCAAAAGTGCTACAGATAAACCTAGTTCATCCACTAAAGTAGTTAATAAAACTAAAAAATCTGGTCAATCACATCATTCTCAAAAGTTGAGAGAGCCTCGACGTAGTGGGAGGGTTGTTCATCAGCCTGATCACTATTTGGATTTAACTGAAACTCAAGTCGTCATACCTGATGATGGCCTAGAGGATCCATTAACCTATAAACAGGCAATGAATGATGTCCATCGTGACCAATGGATCAAAGCCATGGTCCTGGAAATGGAGTCTATGTACTTCAATACTGTCTGAACTCTAGTAGATCAACCAAATGATGTAAAACCTATTGGTTATAAATGGATCCACAAGAGAAAACGAGACCAAGCCAGTAAAGTACAAACTTTTAAGGCTCGACTTGTGGCAAAGGGTTATACCCAGATAGAGGGAGTAGACTATAAAGAACTCTCTCCCGTTGCTATGCTTAAGTCAATTAGAATACTCTTATCCATCACCGCTTTTTATGATTATGAAATTTAGCAAATGGATGTCAAGACAACTTTTTTGAATGACAATCTTGAAGAGAGTATCTATATGTCTCAACAAGAGGGGTTTATAGAAAAAGCTCATGAACAAAAGGTTTATAAGCTTAAAAAATCCATTTATGGATTAAAATAAGCATCTAGATCCTGGAATATAAGATTATCTTGGAATATAAGATTTAATACTGCGATCAAATCTTATGGCTTTGAACAAAATGTTGACGAGCCTTGTATTTACAAAAAGATCGTCAATTCCATTGTAGCATTCTTCATCTTGTATGTAGATGATATTCTACTCATTAGAAATAACGTAGGTTATCTTACTGATATCAAGAAATAGCTAGCTACGCAATTTCAAATGAAAGATTTGGGAGATACACAATACGTTCTCAGATTCCAAATTGTTCGGAACCGTAAGAACAAAACTCTAGCTGCATCTTATATAGACAAAATGTTGTCTAGATATAAAATACAAAATTTCAAAAAGGGTCTGCTGCCGTACAGATATCGAATTCATTTGTCAAAGGAACAATGTCCTAAGACACCTTAAGAAGTTGACGATATGAGAAATATTCCCTATGGTTCTGCTGTTGGAAGTGTGATGTATGCAATGTTATGTACTAGACCTGACATTTGCTACTTAGTAGAAATGGTCAGTAGGTATCAGTCCAATCCTAGACGTGATCACTGGACAACTGTTAAGATTATTCTAAAATATCTTAGAAGAAGAAAAGACTACATGCTCGTGTATGGTACAAAGCATTTGATCCTTACTGGATACACTGATTCTGATTTCCACACTAATAAAGATGCTAGAAAGTCTACATCAGAATCAATATTCATTCTAAATGGAGGAGGAGTAGTTTGGAGAAGCATAAAACAAACTTGTATAGTTGATTCCACAATGGAAGCTGAATATATAGCAGCTTGTGAAGCAGCAAAGGAAGCAGTATGGCTAAGAAAATTCTTGACATATTTTGAAGTTGTTCCAAATATGCATCTACCTATCACTTTATACTGTGACAATAATGGTGCAGTTGGAAATTCAAGAGAACCTAGAAGCCATAAATGGAAAAATTGTACATCGAGGTGATGTTGTAGTAACCCAGATATCTTCTGAGCAAAATATTGCTGATCCTTTTACAAAAGCTCTCACGATTAAAGTATTTGAGGGTCATTTACACAGTTTATGTCTACGATGTTTGTAAAACTAGGACAAGTGGAAGACATATTGGGCATGTGCCATAGTAATTATGTGTATGTTTATTGTACTCTCTCATGGTTAAATTCAACATTGTTTTATCCCACTAGGAGCTTTAGTCCAAGTGGGAGTTTGTTGGAATTTTTTGTTCTAAAACTCGTAGTTTGTAATCATATTCTATTGAATAAAGTCGTTATTGAGAAATTGAATATTATAATCTTAAATCCAATAAACTAAGTCCCGAGACTATTTTTGAGTAAACTTGAACTTTATGTGGAGACATAAACGTGGATCAAGTTCAAGTATATAACCTAAATAGTCTATAGTATATGAATAATGGTTGGGCGCCTTATTTAGAGAAACTATGGATGCTGCCCGCTTTGTAGTAAGTACAAACGAGGTGATCCCGAATCATTCATGTAGATACATGAAATAGTCACTTTTACGTTATAACACCGTTTAATGTTTAAAACTGACTATCTCGATTATTGATGACCTAGGTAACTTAGTCTTAATCCTGAGGTAATTATGAACTCCTATTCACACTAGATTATCCTCAGATTTGCATAGGTGAGGGCATCTCATCAGCGTTGGCCCAATAAGACTTCCATTTTAGGGGTAAGATTAAGTGGATAGCTGGGGACATAGGATGCAAGACAGAATTCATTTCTACCCGTTTTAGGGTTAGTAGATAGGTTGTTCTCATAAGCACTGAATCTAAGTCTTGAACAAGGGGCCCTACCCTCTTATTGGCTCGAGAGGAATTAAGTTTATAGGTTGGATCTTAAACCAATTATTCAATGGTGGATTAATGGATCTTAAGAAGCAAGATGTAGTCTCGGGAGTAAAACGGTATTTTGACCTAGTTGAGGTTACGAACAACCTATGAAGGATTAACTTACTAATCATGGTTTTACCAAATGGACACAAATATATCTATAGTGAGGGGAGTGCAATTGCGGGACTTTAGTGGAATGACCGGTTAGTTAACAAAGTTGATTAATTCAATCTAAAAGAGTTTAGCTAGTTAATCTTGAATCGTTGGAGCTCATGATCTATAGGTCCATTAGGTTCCCCTGCTAGGTCGTATGGAATAAACTTAGAACAGTGTGATGGAATAAGTCAAATTGTTTGAATTAGAAGAAGAGAGAGAAACCGACAAACATATATGATATAGTAATCGATTTTAGATTAGAAATAGAGATTTATGTTTAAAAAAGATTTAAATACTATAAATATGAATACGAATTCATACTAGAAAGCTCAAAAATGATGGAAATAATTAAAGTTGTAAAAAGTCAAAATGTTGAGTTTAGACTTTGAAAAGATCAACTTTGACCGGCTATAGATTCAAATGTGATTTGAATTTTGAAAAAATGAATGCAATTTCATACTCGGAAGATCGTCAAAACGGTCAAAATTGTAAAAAGTTAAATTGTTGACTTTTGACTTGGAAAAGTTGACTTTGACTTGAATGGTCAAATGACTATTTTACCCCTTGACTAAAGTTAGTGAAAAAATCCAACATTTTGTTGGATAATTCCACTTACTCTCAGTGGGCTATGTGGAGGCTCATGGTAATGACACCAAGCCTACTAATAGAAATTAGAATGGTGGATAATTTCACTAAAAGGTTAATGAATTGTGAGGTGTTGAGTTATGATGAATTAAATTGCATGCATTTTGTATGTAATTTCTTTATAAATTAGTTTTGATTTTTTAGTTTCAAAGACTTGAAATTTTGGTAAAAAAACTATCCTTTACTAAAAAGTTGTTTTACTTCACCTCTCTCACACTAAAGTTGTTTTGCTCATGGTCAAGAACATGAATCATTCCCTAGCAAAGACTCATCATCTCACGTTTAGACTATTGTGATGTCCTTTTCATCAACAACATCCGAGAATATCCTAATTCACTCATTTTTTCTTAGGCTACTAAGCACAATACATGCCTTTTATGCATCGACAACTTCACTCCACCATGCAGTTTTTTTGTACATGGTTGCCTTTACTCTTTATGTGCATATAACAGTTAGCTTACTGATAGGACAAAGACTATTTGTTGGAACATAATTTCATTTTACATTCATATAAATATAGTATAAACTTCCTTTTTCAAAATCTCTTTAAATCATTCATATACTAAACATCATTTCAAATCAATAAGAACTTTAAAGAAAACCTTTTAACATAAACAAACTCTTTTAAGAAAAAAATCACTCACAACAATTTGGTTTTCCTTAACATAGAACGCCTCGCTTCAACTCTCTTCTTATTTCCTAGGTCAACTCACACTTATCCTTTCTTTCCTTAAAATTCCAAAATAAAACTCCTTATCAATTTGACTTCTCCCTTTATATTAATTTCAAAATAGATTAGTCATCCTTAATCTCTTAATAACTTGTCAGCTTCTATTCTTTAGTGGTACACGTGTAAGCTTTACGTTTATCTTATCATGCTTAGCTCTTAATCTTACACGTAATCTTGTCAAATAAAGATTATACATCTTTCTTGGATGGTTCCAACTCACGAAGGACTTTAATCGCCTACTGATACTTAAACACCAAAAACCATATCGTGTGATCTCATTTCCTCACGAACTAGCTTAAATGCTAGCTTCTTATCGCCTCTTTTCTTTCAAAAAGCCTTCTTCAAAACACTGAGTTAAAATTTTGAGCTCTTAATTTAAGTACGAATCTAACAAAAACTCTAATCTAGTGGTAGTCTATGAGATATACATAATGAAGTAATCCACATATATTTGAAATGGTAAAAGGTAAAATTATATTACATAAAACGAATATATATAAATACAATTAATTAGGTCACCCTCATATCCATTACACATTTGCCACTTGCCCTAGATTACCTAATGTACATATCTCGCAGAAGTAGACTTTCTAAATGATCCTTGAACACTTTACTCGTGAGAGTCTTCATAAATGAATCAATAATGTGCTTCAAAGCGATCTTGATTACGATCACATCCCCACGTTTCACAATCTCTTGTATTAGGTGATACTTCCTCTCTATGTATTTTCCTTGTTTGTGACTTTAAGGTTTTCAAAATTGGCTTCTACTCTGCGGTTGTCAAGGTGTAGAGTGATGGATAAGCTCATGTTTGGAAAAACTTCCAAACGTTCAAGAACTTTCTAAGACAAACTGCTCTGTTTGCTGCTTCGCAAGCAGCGACATATTCAACCTCCATAATAGAGTTTGCAAGGCATCCTTGCTTTCCTTGATGCTACGCCATACTGCAACCATTCAAGGTGAACAAATATTTTTTGATATCCTTATCGATTTGGAAATCAGAGTTTGTGTATTCTATAAGTGAAGGGATAAAAGCCCTAAGCAGCAGAAAATTTTATAGAATTATTCCTCAATTTAATTTGAAATCTCAAACTACCAGTATATTGACAAAAAATAATTAAGAAAATAATTTACTTATTAAGCATGTTTTAATAAAGTAGAGATTAGAGAAAAAAAAAACTTACTCAGTTTGACGCCTCTAAATCTACAAAATCTTCAAATTGGCACACCACACGTCAGAGACCTTCCTATCCTTTAGGATAAGATTGGTTTGTGGGAACCAATTGAGATGGAAAAAAGTTTAGAGAGAAACTATTTTTGCAGAGAGCAAAAGCATTGAATTTTTCTTCATCGATTGATTAAAGAAAACATTTTTCTTCTTTATATTTATAACTCCTTTTCCTTAAGGGACCAGGAGAGAATAATGAGATTTTATTAATTTAAAAAATATTAAATTAATAAAAATTTCAAATCAACTAATTAATTAATCAGTTAATAATTAATTAAATCATATTTAATTAATATTTCATTTAAATCATACTTAATGAATATCTCTCCAATATCTTTTAGTTTTAAATTAATTTAATTAAACCAAATTTAGTCAAATAAAATTAAACTAAACGATTAATTAATTTTCTAATTAATTAATAGCTAAATTAAATATTTTATATTTAACTTAATATTGGAATCATATTCAAATATAAATTTTTCTCATAACCAATGATTTTAATATGAATCCAACTCACGTTAAATTAATATTTGAACTCATTCAAATATTTTAACTCTCATAAATTAATTTTGAATCATATCCAAAATTAAATTTATATAATAAAGTTTGATTAAAAGATAAATTTTATATTATAATGTATCACTATACATTATACTGATTTCCAAAGTAAATTTGAATATTTCAAATTACAACAAATGTAAATAAATCTCATTACCCTTTACAAGCTAGGAAGAGGACCTAATGGACCTACAGATCAGAAGCTCCAACGATATGAGATTAATTGGCTAAACTTATTAACCACATTAATCAATATTCGTTAACTCTGTGTACACTCTACCAAAGTCTCACAGTTGAACTCTTCTCACTGTAGATATATTTATGTGTCCATGAATATAAACTAATAACAGTAAGTCCTTCGCGAGTGTTCGTAACACTAGCTGGATCAAATTAACGTTTTACCTCTAGGTTACCTCTATCCTTAAATACCAGTGCTCTTCTAATGAACAACATGTTTATGGTTCAACCAATAAACAAAAACCTCTCTCATATCATAAAGAAGGTATGACTCTTTGTTCAAGTCCCAAAGACACAATTTAAGAGAACACTCATTTACTTACCCTAAAGTCAGGAAAGAGTTAACTCCATCTAGAGTGATAATGTTTCCAGGTCCACACCCGGTTTTGTCCTCAAAATGATAAGCATATTGAGTTGGAAATCTGGCCACTCTCATCGGTACAAATCAATGGACAATCCTTCGTGAACAATAGTTCATAATACACTCAGGATTAAGACTAAGTTACCTAGGTCACCCGAATGAAACAGAAATCTAACCAGTTAACGAAGTTACATCTAGTGGTTTATTGTGTTTGTATCAAATACAAAGTGATTGCATGTGATAACCCCACTCGCATGTCACCTATACAAATGCATTGGATTATTGCATTTGTATCAAATACAAAGTGAGCCGTATCCATAGTGTTACTAGGATAAGGTACCCAACCTTATTCCTATACTATAGACCCTTTAAGCTGATCTCGAATGTTGATCCCTGTATGTCTCTACATACTATTTAAGACTCATCAAACAACTTAGGATGTTAGTTTATTGGATTTGGGTTATTAAGACAAAACTAATAATATAATCAATAAATTATAATAACAACTCTTTATTAATAATGGTCAATAAACTATATTTACAATCTACGAGTTTTAGAACATAAATCTCAATAATAATGATCAATTCCTTCACTCCATACACAAGCATGTAGTCTCCTGTTCTCTTAAAATACTTGAGAATAATTTTTAGCGTCCTCCAGTGGTCTAGCTGTAGGTTGAACTGATACCTACTGACTATTCCCACTTCATTAAAATGTTTGGTCTAGTGTAGAGCATAATATAGATTAAGTTGCCCACAACTTAGACACATGGAATACATATCATATCCTCAACTTCTTGAGGTATCCTAGGGCAAAAAATAAGGACATTAGTGATAAAAATATCAAGGACAACAACTAAGCCAACAATGCACTTAGAGGCACATTCGGTTAACTCGAATGTAAGAAGGGAACAAGAAGAGGTATTATACTATAGGGTAGCCCAAAGAATAATTGATGGTTTGATAAAAGAACCTGAGAAGAAGTTTGGAATAGAAAGATTGAAGGCTTTAGGAGCTACGAAGTTTATTGGACAACAAAACCAGAAGAAACTAAAAAATGGATTAAGACTTTGGAGAAGTTTTTTTGTGCAATGCAATGTTTGGAAAAGAGAAAAGTAGATTTAGCTGTGTTTCTATTACTAGAAGAGAATACGCGAGGAGAAGTTTTCTAGGAACAGTTTAAGGAAATATTCAACTACAAGTACTTCTTAGAGACTTACAAAGATAAGAAGCGGGAATAATTTCTTCACTTAAGGCAATGAGGACTTTTGGTTGCTAAATATGAAAAGAAATTTATAGAGTTGGTGAAATTCTCTTTGAACTTGGTAGTATATGAAAAAGAAAGATGTAGGCGTTCTGAAAGAGACCTAAGACAATAAATAAGGACACAGGTGACAACAATATCAATAGAATACGATTACACATAATTTGTAAACATTGTGTTACGTGTTGAAAGGAGTTTGGGTGAAAAGAGATTAAAGTCAAAGATTAGTGATGAAGAAAAGGATGAAAAAAGGAAAGTGTTAAGAAACCTAAGTATGTATTCAGCCAAGGATACGAAAGAGTATCAGTTGAGGATACGAAAGAGTATCAGTTGGTACCACTGTGGTGAAAAAGGGCATTACAAAAGTGAATGCCAAAATAAATTTAAGGAAGGGGATGAAGGACCCACTCAAACAGAAGTTTCATCCCATTCTGTTCAACAGCCAACAAGGGAAAAATTTACGATAGACAAGGAAAAAGGGTTGTGGATGTATAGTTTAGAGGATAAACATGAAAAGAGAAGTGAAGAAAAGTTAAGTTTATAATTTTGTTGCATCATATAAATATTAAGTTGTAATTAGAAAAGTTCAGTAATGAAATTAGTTTGTGAAAATTTTTAAAGTTAGTTTTTGTTATTTAAATTTTAAGGATGAAATTTTTAAAGAGAGAAAGAGCTGTGAGACTCGTACTTAAATTAAGAGGTGAAAATTATGACTAAGTGTTTTGAAGAAGGCATTTTGAATGAAAGGATAATGTAATAAAAAGCTAGTGTGTGAGCTAGTTCTCGAGGAAACGAGGTCATGTGATATGATTTTAGCGTTTAAGTATCATTAGGCGATTAAAGTCCTTTGCGAGCTGGAACAAGGCGAGAAAGATGTCTAATCTTGATTTGACAAGGGTTACGTGTAAGATTAAGAGCTAAGCATGTTAAGATAAACGTAAAGCTTACATGTGTACTATGAGGCCCTGATTTAGAAGATAGGGACCTTTGCAGAAAAGATCGATTTCAGATAAGTGTTGAGAAATCCTGGGAGAAAGAAATAAAAAAAAAAGAATGGATGACACGGAGAGAAATAATTATGTAAGTGATTAGAGATTTAAGGAAAAGTCGCTCAATGAATGTAAGTTATTCTTTGATATTTGAATAATAAAAGCAATAATGATGTATGCAGTTATTTTTACATGACATTTATTTTAGCGATTTAGCATATCTATAATGTAAACTAACATAAATTTGAAGTCCACCATCGTAAGAAACAGTATGCTGTCAATATTTTAGATAGTACATGCTCATTTCGTCAATGAGACCTCGATATGATCCCTTGTTTTCATGCATGTATTGCATTGTCTACAAGGAATCTTCATCTGAATATGTACACTGATAAGTTCTACTATGTTTTAAATTTGATAAACTTGTACAAGAAGGGAACACTTCCTATTGGTAGTGTAGACCAAATTAGGATCTGTACCAAGGTGGTAATGATGGACTACTTCCTCCATAGGTTAAACGTTCAATTGGAAGACCTAAAAAAAGAGGTTTTACTTCCTTTTTAGAGAAAAAAAACTACTGTTTGTTGTAGTAGGTGTGGTCAAAGAGATCACAATTGTAGATCTTGTAAAATACCCATTCAACATTAAGTTACCATTTTAGTACTTCCCTTAGTTCTTAGTTATCATTTTTAAGTACTTGATTTTGTTTTGAAATTGTCTATTCTTTAGAGTGTTCTCTGTTATCATTGGAGTTGCTGGTTATTTCAAATAAATTTGAGCTTATGTTCATTGAAATACAATGTATTTAATATATTTTACAGCCACCTAAGTATGTTGAATTTGCAAGTATTCTATATTATACGTTATTTGTTTTAAATTCAAGTATCGTTCTTTTCAAACTAGATATACATTGAGATCGTCATAATATGAAATTCATGACATTATGTATAGTTTTTGTAATCGTAGTTGCCTATCAGAGTATTTCTCTTATTTGTAAATCTAACATAATTGGTTATTTCGAACGGGAAGTTATACATTGGTACATAAAAGATGTTCAAATTTAACATGGTTAAATACGTCCTCAGTATCTGAATAAGTTGGGATATGCGCCTAACTATAGTATAATTCTTATTATACAAATACACTGTATTTTAATTGATTTACAAGGTGTTAGGTGTTGAAAAACACATGGTAGCTTATAGACCACTTTCACAAATAATAGATGCATAAAGTTCAAATATCTAAAAATAATCATAGAGTTGAGTTAACTAAAAAATTTATAAATCCAATGTAACTAAACCAATAAACCAAAACATAACTCCATAAATCTAATATCCCATAACAGAAAAGTTTAAAATCAAAGTATCGAGCCTGATTAGATGCAAATCAAACAATGACATGTCTGGAGGAGAATTCTCTTTCTCTTTGTTCAATGGACCCATTTTCCCTCTTATTGCATCTATCCATCCATATTTATAATGTCATTGACATATCCTCTCTATACGGTTTATCATTTGCACAGTTCATTCGTTCTTCCCTATCTTCCATCATCTTTACTAATTCTTCTTTGGTTGTGTTCAACTATCAACGAAAAATGAACTCCATTAATAGGATAATTAATTATAACAATATTTAAAGAAAAAGAAAATCCTAAAAGACAAAATTAATTAAGCGTGGAAATGCTAAATTAGAAAAAATATTTTATTTTAAGTATAATATAGGCACTAATCAATAATCATTTTGTTTATGCTCTTTTACAAATTTAATTTATAGACTGGGGAGGGTTAAAAATAACAAATTTGACAATATATTTATAACATATAACAAAATTTTAAATTTTATCAATAATAGACATTGATAGACACTGATATATACTTCTATAAGCGGCATTGATAGACATTGATAGACAATAATAGAAATGGCATAAGTAATATCACTTTCTATCATTGATAAAATAAAAAATTTCTATAATTGATAAATATTATAATTTATTTTATTATATTTGAAATTGTCCCCTTATATATATTACTTTCATTCATAAATTTCTATATAATGTTATCTACCTTTTAGTGATGTTTGTTTCTAGAAATCTAGGTTTTGTTTTTAAAAAAGCTTGTTGTTTCTAGAATTCGAGCTCTAAGTCCCAGAAACTGAATGTGCAAACAGATATAAATTTCAAAAACAAGAAACTCGAAATATAGTCTTTAGTAAGTAGGACATTAGTTTGTAGCTAAAAGGCAATGTGAGTCTCATACCTGGTTGAAGGTTTGATTTATTTTGCATAGGAATTTTATTTTTCCTTTCAATTCTTTTTTCAAAGAATCATTTTTAACTGTGGCAGAGGGTTCTGTTAAAGTGAACAAGAAAACAAATATTCAAAGTTTTTTCTTCC
>JBBPDI010000009.1:19612080-19649437 GCA_037974545.1 Cucumis variabilis | reverse complement strand
AAATCATTCTAAATTACACTAATAGCAGACAACTCAGACAGTAAACATAACAATTTTGTCAAGGAGGTAAATGATATGTTGATCTCAAGTTTCCTTCATATATTCTCTCTTTTACCATCTCACGTTCAAGTACTTAATCAAGTAAAACTTAAAATGGACTCAATGAATTTCTAGACCTTCAGATTTTTCAAGATAGAGAAATTCCAGCTAAAAAAATGATGCATAGGAAAGGCGTGTTATAAGAGAGCAAGCACTGAATATAGTTACAACACTTACTCAAAAAATAAAATCTTAGAACACACCAAAACAAACAGAAAAACCTATATTATACAAACAAAGGCAACAAATATAACCTTTCTAGATGCAAAGAACTTTAAATACAACAGATAACATCTTTTAAAAGAGTTCACATCATAAAGTAACCTATAATTTAGTTGAAAAAAGGACTTTACCTAGAGATCAGCTACGTAGCACATATCCAAAGGAATTTTTCATCTTATTTACATCATCCTAACCTATTAGCTTATAGTCGTACAAGTTTCCTTATATGCTTTCTTGACGTGTTAGATAAACAAATGACACCCAAGAGCTCACAAGAGATCAAATTTCACAAATGAGAATATGTGAGAGATTAATTTCAAGATAGAAGTACTAGAAGAAAGTTATGAAAAGTTCTCATGATAGTTACCGAGACTTACCAACTATAGAAATACTTCATAGCTAATGTCATTAAATATTGTTAAACAATATTATCTTGAAGCCTAATCACCAAGTGATGAGTTCATCCTACAAAGAATACAAAACAATATACAAACCTATTTAGAAAACTCCTACTGAAATGATTCTCAGATGAGTAAAACTCCTACTGAAAAGTATAGGAGGGTACTGAAATGAAATCGAACTTCTTCCAAAACCTTATACTGATGCTGCAGCTCCTTTATATTTCTGGGTGCAGCTTCAGTACCTAGTCATAAACCCAAAACATTTTTCAGTCAGGAATGTTAAAAACTGGTATTAAAACCCAAAATAAATTATGGATGTGTTTGAATTGACTTTTCAAGTGCTTATAAGTGCAATCAAACAGTTTATAAACACTCTAAAAGTCTATCAAAACAAGCTCAAAGTAAATGGGGGAGAGAGTTTAGTTGTTCGAGCATAAGTGTAGTTTATGTTAAATCGGTTGGGAATGAAGTGTGCTATTTTGTTCTAATTGATATAACAAAACCTGTGCTCTAGTATTAATAAACAATTCCACTATCAGAAAAAAATGGATTTGAAAGAAAAGAATTATGGAGAAGAAGAAGAAGATCAGGAGGAGCATAAAACCAAGATAAATCAAAGGCATTGTCTATTTCAAAAATGGAGCACAAATTTCTCAAAGCTTCAGAGTTGAAATATTTATTTTATTTTTATTTTCCATTTTGTTAGTAGTAATTATGATAAAATATACCTATGGAAAAGAGTAGGGATACATGGGAATCTTTGATTTTTTGTATCTTAGTGTTGTTAATTATATTTTGGTACCTTAACCTTCACACATTATTATTATTATTATTTTCTTAAAGTATCTTGATTTGGTCCTTAATGGTATAATCTAAGAATAATAAAGTGTTTAAGTTAAACAAAAATGGTATAATCAAAACTCTATTGTACAATATTTATATTGCAACAAACCTAACAGGTTATGCAACAAAGTGATTTTTTTTGTAATTTTATGATATTCTAATAAACTTAAACTTTACGTTTCCATGCAATAATTGGTCAAAAGAACATTGACTTCATTATTGAATCAACGATCATCATTCAAACAGAAAGAGATTTAGGAACTTTTCCATACCAGAAAATCCTCGAGAGAAAAGAAAAAGGCACAAACTTCAGAGTTTTAGAGCTTACTTTTCGATCTTTAACCAAGAATGTTGTCTCTAACTTTGTCCCCAGACAAAAAACACGATGTCACAAGTTTTGGAAAATCATGAATTAAATATATGTAACATAAGGAGCAACCATCGAAGTAGATCCTTAATTTAATTTATTCAATAATGATAAGAACAAAATAATAGATATGGTATTTGAATATGGATCATAATCATAATCAAGCTTCTATGCTAAAGGGGAAACGATTTGATTTTCAAGAGCTCAACGCCAAAGATTCGAATCAACAGAAATGGCAAAGAACAAAACACGAGAAACATACTGAACTTTCTAAGAATTCTACAATACAGCAAAATTATATCCCAATTGAAAGACATAAATTGAACTGATCCAAAGCCTTCAACAATAATTCAATACCCCACATTATCAAACTAAAATCACCGAGAAACTCAAAATTAGAATGTAAAGACAACCGAAAACCATAAAGCAAAAGAGAATCTAAAAAAGACCAACAAAACAAAAAAGTTACCTTCCTCTGGTGCCAATTGTGAGAAAAGCAACCTTGATCTTCTCTACCTGCTATTCCACAGCAACAGAAGCTCTTATGAGACCAACCCCATGAAATTTCTTGGTGCCATTAGAGAAAGCCGGAGGTTTAAGGGAAAGTGAGGAGAACCCAAGAAGAGAAAGAGAAGCAAGATTACAAGGGCGAGGCATTGGAGAGTGGCTTACAGAAGGGGAAGATAAAACACCCATTTGAGAGAGTGTTTGTTTAAGATTGAGAGAGATGAGAAGAAGAAGAGGAAAAAGAAGAAAGAAAGAAAGAAAAAGGGGGAAATGGGTTAGCTTAGAAGGGATTGTTTTTTATGACCCAACAGGGCAAATGTCTGCATTTGCATTGGCAGATAGGATTTTCATCCATTTCAATTTGATTTGCAAAAACAACAAAAAATGGTCCAGTTCAGGAACGGTTTGATCTATTCATATCTAGGAAACAACAAAACAACAATGAAGCAGTGAAAATCAGTAGCTCACCATAGTTTTTGTCTTGGAATAGAAGGATCCAATAAAATTAGGGATTTCATCCTCCTTGAATCCAATCCCCCAATTGATAGGATGTGCGGAACCGTACTTGAATTCTTCAAGTAGAATATTGATACAAAATAAGTTGTCGTGGTCGGTGTTTACTGTCAGTCATGGGGCTTCATCATTGAAGGAGAAATTGTAATGGTCATCGGAAGTGTTAGGAACAACGGATTAAGGGCTACGTTTTCAAGCAACGAAAGTGAAGGGATTTCGAACGGAAGGATTTCGCTTTCGAAGGATATTGTGTGAAGCGTCTTCGGGCTATTTCAAACGGAGGGAACGCAAAGCAGACGATTTCAGGTGGAGAAGGGACGATTCGCGCAGTGAATGCAGAGGATGAAAGTAGGAACTTGTAGTTTTGGAAGAGATGAACACTGCGAAGGCTAGAAACAATTTCGGGTGGAGAAGGGATGATTCACGCGACGGTCAGATTAGGTTTTAGAAAAGGGGAAAAACCCTTATAATTGGAACGCTGTCGTACGTTTTGGAAAATAATTTTTAAGATATTTCTTGACGTTTTTAAAAAGTCAAGAACAAATCAGAAATTTCTTGACGTTTTTAAAAACGTCAACGATTTTTTAGAATGATCTTTACGTTTTAAAAAGGCTAAGAATTTTTTATCTTTCTTGACGTTTTTAAAAACATCAAGGTTTTTTTTAGAATTATCTTGACATTTTAAAAACGTCAAGAATTTTTTATAAATTTTTTGACTTTTTTAAAACGTCGAGGAAAACTATATATTATTGACGTTTAAAAAACGTAAAGAGTGTCGAATTCATAATCATTCTTGACATTTTAAGAATGTCAAAAAACTTAATAGATATTTCTTGATGTTTAAAAATCGTCAAGAAAAATATATCTTGTTTGACATTTAATAAACGTCAAGAAAGTTGAAAATTGGTCTTTCATATAAATTCTTGATGTTTTTTATTTGAAATCACATCTTTCTTGACGTTATTTTTTCAAAAATGTCAAGAAAGAAAAATTGCAACCGTCAAGAGAGTCTGTTTTTGTAGTAGTGTGATGTCACACCCCACCCTAACTGTCCCTCCATGTGACCAGATGGGGGCGTGCCACCTTGACATTCATTACGTACCTTTTTGCGAGATGACGCGAGAACGCCTAGTAAGCAAAACAAATCTTTTCACTTGTCTCTTCGAAAAGTTATTTACTTGAACCCTTGGAGACCTTTTGTAAGACTCGTACCTAAGAAAGGTTGAAATACTAGCTTAGTGTTCTAAAGAGGGCGTTTTGAGCAATTTATGCGATAAGAAGTTGCCACTTAAATTATGTGTTGAGGAAAGGTTACGCGATAGGATTTCTTGGCGTTTAAGTGTTACCATGCGATTAAGGTTCTTTGTGAGATGAAAGATTTGGCGAGAAGAAGTAAGAAAACTTCTCTGAAAATTTTCAAGTTATATGTTAGAGTTTAAGCTAAGCATGATTGAGTTAAACCTTAAGCTTACACGTGCACCACTAAAAGTAGGAGCTGGCAAGCTCACAAGAGTTTTAAGAGTGACTAAGTTATTTTGGAACAAGTATAAATAGAGGTCTTCAGCCAGATTTTGGAGTATTGTTACTCTGAAAATCTAAAGAGAAAACTAAAGAGTTGAAGTGCTGGCTAAATAGCTACGCAAGAATCAACTAAAGTTAAGTAACCAAGTGTTGTGAATGTTTTTCTTGAAAGTGATTACATGTTAAAAGCTTTCTTATAAAGTTCTATTGATTTGGAATGAAGATTTCAATATGAATATTTCTAAAGAGATTTCTATGAATAGCATATGTTATGTTTTTAATGTATGTTTATGTGAATTAAATGATTACGAAATGGTGTTAAAACCATTAGTTTCTTTCTATAAATAAGTTGACTATTATGTGTGCATAAGGAGTAAAGGCAGCCATGTAGAAAAGGACTCCATTGTGGAGTGAAGCTGGCCAATGTAGAAAAAAACTGCATTGTGTTTAGCAGCCTGAGTGACAAAGAATGAATTAGGATATTCCCGAATGTTGTTGTGAAAAGCACATCACAGTAGCCTAAACACGAGATGATGAGTCTTGGCATTGGGAATGATTCATGTTCTTGGCGAAAAGATTGTATAAGACTAATGTGTATTATGATGTTTCTGTGAAATGTTGAAACTATGTGAATTGATATACGTTTGTTTGATTTGATATATTTTAAAAAATGATGTTTATGAATAGTATTTCGCAGAAAAGTTTTCTTAAAACCTCACTAAGTCTTGTGACTTATGTTTTAAAGTTTCATTCCAAGTTTCAGGTGTTAAGGCCAAATATGGAAAAGATGAGAAGCTGCTAGGCGAGATGAGTTGCAGGCATTTTATTATTAAGTTTAAATGTTGTACTTATGTAATTTGTACTAAGTGTTGTAGAACGCCTTGTTTAAAGTTGATAAAAGTGTTGGTTTGTCTTCTTTTTTTGTTAAGTGTTTATTTCGCCCAAAGTATATTTTCTAAGTTTAAGAAGTCAGGCGACCAAGAAAAGCTTAAGGGCCTCAGACTGAGTATTTTTTTATGTTTAATGCGTCAAGAAAGCTCAAAGTCATACTGCGTCTCACATGACTGGTAAGGTGATGTGCGGGGTGGGGTGTGACACCTTCATAACTCTTTGCAGTAGAAAGCAACTCTTAACTTAGCTCCGTTGATTAGTACTCAACACTTAGCTCTAAATAACTTTTAGTTTCTATGTCACACCTCACCCTGAGCACTTGCTTGCTTGGCTAAGATGTGGCATGATGCCAACTAAAGCCATTCACCTCTGGAATAACTTCTACTGACCCTTGACTTGAAAATGTAAAATATTTAACAACGGAAGACTTTAAATTTGAAATACTTTGAAACTGTAGTGTAACCCACATAGAATGCCTTTCAAAAATTTATATATAACATAAAGGTATAAACTTTTAAATAAATATTATAATACTTTTAACAAACTTATTTCTTCCACAACTAATTAATAGATTGGCCTAGCAGCAGTAAGTTTAACACAGGGAGATTCACAATCTGTACCTTGAAAGAGGGAAAACATTTTGAAAGAGTAAGTCGAAAGACTTAATGAGCAACGATTTTAGAAAATAGGTTTTCATAAACAATTTAATATAAAAATTGAAGTTTTAAATACATTTATCAGAATTAGTCATTTCATAACATGATACTTCAAAAGCTTTTTAAAGACAATGTTCCATAGCCACACGTAGTATTTACCCATTCGTCCGAAGACGGAACAGTCGTTGGGAAGCTATTCCTCTCCTTCCTGATGACTCATAAACTATAGACTCGTTAACTTTACCATCAGTATGGAGTTACCAAATATATACAATAGGTCTCATGATATATTCGGGCATGGAGAAAACATTTGAAATATTGAAATAATTTCCTTGGCCTTGATCATGAAATCATTCAAAGATGGTGTAGAACATCAATTTATAAACATTTATCATAAATCATAACTTGAAAATTATGATTTGTAAATCATTCCACAAGTTAATGCATGCAGAGCTTGAAATCATGTTTAATAAATACTTTAGAAATCATGGTGTTACTCAAAAGCTATTGCTTGTGGAGCTTGAAATCATGTTTAATAAATATTTTAGAAATCATGGTGTTACTCATAACACTTGAATATAATCTTGGTCGTGTGATTCCTCTTAAGCCTCTTTGATATGAAAATTCATATTTATTCTATAATTAATCCTTTAATCATGAAAATATTCAAAACTTCCCTTGAATCTCATAAAATATCAAGCTCAAAATATCTAAAAATCAGCCCAACGATGATCACTGACATAAAGGATAAGCCTGGTTGTACGCATGGCTAGGGCCTTGCCGCATGCTAACCTCACTGAGGTGGGCCCAATGCCACATACTAACCTTATAGTGAGGGATGCCGTGCCGTCCTTGCCGCCTACCTAGCCACCCATCATGCCCTGCGGGCATTGTGTTCCTCGTACACCCTGCACACTAACCTCACAACTCAAGGTCATGTGCGTAGCCTAAGTGCATCCCTTGCCGCTCAGCTGAGCTATGGCCTTGTCATGTGCATGAAAATAGACCAGAATAACCTCTACAACCAAAACACCATGTCCATCTCGCCTAGCATGCATGACACTGAGCTACTGTTCAAAACTTCATTTTTAGTCCAAAATATATGACCCAACTTTGAAAAATCATAACTTAAAATCCATAACTCTTTTGATAACACATCTTCAAAGTTTCTCTAAAATGTATTAACTTTCTTACCTAAACATTTCAGAGCAAAACTCCAAAAGACGAGTTCTGTAGCCCTCTTGAAATACACCTTGCTTAGTTTCTCTTCCAGAATAACCTTCTTGCCTAAACTTGATCCAAACGCAAACCTTCTCGCATCCAAATTGAAAAAAAAAACTTCCTTCACAAACTAGACACAATTTCAGAACTTTTAAGACTAATTTGAGTGAATTTTCACGAGTGAGTTGTGAGAAATCTTTTGTTGAAATTGCCTATTTATAGAAATCCTTGCACAAAACTGTGATGACACCTCATCCTTAATTAGACTCACCTCTTAAGCTCCTAATGAAGGGATAAAAGCCATATGTCAGCGAAAGATTTTATAGAACCATCCCTCAATTTAATTTAGAAATCCCAAAATACCAGTACATTGAAAAAAATAATTAAGAAACTAGTTTTCTTATTAAGACTTAAAGACTAAGCATACTTTCTAATTATATATTAGAGAAAGAAAAACTTGTTTATGTCTCTGAATCTACAAAGTAATTCTTCAAATTTGAACACCACCTGTTGAAGACATTCTTATCTATGAGATGAGATTGGTTTGTGGAACCAATTGGGATAGAAAAAATGTTTAGAGAGAAACTATTTTCTTTTTGCAGACAATAAAAGCAATGGTTTTTTTTCTTAATTAATTCGTTAAAGAAAACTATTTTCTTCTAGATATTTACAACTCTCTTTCCTTCTTGAGTAGAAAAAGAAGTAGGAGAGAATCATGAGATTATATTAATTTAAAAAATACTAAATTAATAGAAAGTTCAAATCTACTAATTAATTAACCATTAATTAAGTAATTAATAATTAATTAAATCATATTTAATTAATAGTTCATTCATATCTTATTTAATGAATATCTCTTCAATATCTTATATATTTATATTAATTTAATTTAATTAAATTTAATTAAATAAAGTTGCACTAAACTATTAATTAAATCTCCAATTAATTAAGAGCTAAATTAAAGATCTTATATTTAACATAAATTAAATTTGAATCATATTCAAATATAAGTTTCTCTTATAACCAATAATTAATATAAATCCAATTCATATTAAATTAATATTTGAACTCATTCAAATATTTTATCTCTCATAAATTAATTTTGAATCATATCCAAAATTAAATTTATATAATAAAGCTTGATAAACTTTATATTATAATGTATCACTATACATTAAACTAATTTCCAATGTAATTTTGAACATTTTAAATTTACTATCAATATAAATAAATCTCATTACCCTTTACGAGCTAGGAAGGAAACCTAATGGACCAATAGATTAGAAACTACAACGATATGAGAATAATTGACTAAACTCATTAACCACATTAATCCATATTCGTTAATTGTGTGTACGCTCCACTAAAGATTCACAGCTGAACTTTTCTCACTGTAGATATATTTATGTAGCCACGAATATAGACTAATAACAGTAAGTTAGTCCATCACAAGTGTTTGTAACACCAGTTGGATCAAATTACCATTTTACCCCTAGGTTACCTCTAATCCTTAAATACCAGTGCTCCTCTAATGAACAACCTGTTTATGGCCCTACGGATAAACAGAAACTCCTCTCATATCATAGAGAAGGTAGGGCCTTTTGTTCAAGTCTTGGAGACACCATTTAAGAGAACACTCATCTACTTACCCTAAAGTAGGGAATGAGTGAATTCCATCTTATGTAATTATGTTCCCAGCTCCCCACTCGATCTTATCTCTAAAATGATAAGCTTATTTAGTCGACGACCTAGCCACTCTCACCTGTACAAATCAAAGGACAATTTCTCACTAATAGGAGTTCATAATACACTCAAGATTAAGACTAAGTTATGTAGGTCATCCTAATGAAATAGAAACCTAACTAGTTAACGAAGTTACATCTAGTGGTTACTATTTCATGGCTCGATCTTATGAAAACTCATTGTATAAGATACCCTCACTCACATGTCAACTACACGAACACGTTGTATCATTGTGTTTATATCAAATACAAAGTGAGCCATATCTATAGTGTTACTATAATATATACCCTTTAAGTCAATCTCGAACATTGATCTCTGTATGTCTCTACATACTGTTCAAGACTCATTAAACAACTTAGGATGTTAGTTTATTGGATTTGGGTTATTAAGAAAAAACTAATAATATAATCAATAACAATTATTACAATAATAACACTTTATTAATAATGATCAATGGATTATATTTACAATCTACGAGTTTTAGGACATAAATCCCAACAAGCTCCTAATTAGACTTAATACTTCTCCTTCACATCCCTCTTGACCTAAAATGCATGTTATCTTAATTAGGACATTTGGATTATTCTTAAACCAAATGCTCTAAGCATGCCACGTACTTGTCCAAAACGCCAAGTTAACCTCCATGTTCATCTCGTATGACATCCTTAAACGATATCCATAACTACAAGCCTTGTCACCTAAAATGAGTTTACTAACCTCTTAAGTCATTTTGCCAAGCCACGCTTCTCGCTCACAAGCCTTCTCGCATAACCTCTCAATGTTCACAAAACCTCTAAAATGGCAACCCTCTCGCCCATCTAACCTCTCAAACCTTCTCGCCTAGCCATCCAAATGCCTATACATGCCTAAAACACAAAACAAACTCTTTGAAGGTTCTTTTCCTTCTCATGACCGCCCAATGTATCATCATTATAACCTCTAAATGCCTAAAGCTCTTCTTTCTTTAAACACTTAGTCATTTTCCTCAATTTCCTTCGTTTGATCACATTTTCTCTATCCATACCAATTCAAAAAAAATTCCATTGGTTTTAGAAAATCCGGGTTTCACATTCTAGGTGATAAACAAAAGAGATAATAATAAAATAGTAGAATACATATAACTACTTCTCTTTATTAAATTAACACCTTTAGAAGGTTCTTATGTTACAAATTACATTCTTTTTTCTTGCAAAACATAAACTAAAGCTAAAGTCTAGTCCACCTTTCCTCGTCCATCGCCAAATTCTACTCTTTGTGGAGAGGTTTTAAGAGTATTAGAACTCCAGTCTCATCCTTTTTCCTTAAGTCACCAACCACCCAACTCAAGGGCATTCTTTAAGACTCCTTTTCCTGGCTCAGTCCTTTCTCACTCATCGTCTTCAATCCTACAAATGTGATGGGTTGGACGACCTTTCTTGGTCTAAACTGAAGCTTTCCATGTTAAGGAGTGATGCGCTTACCAACCAACTCCTTAAAGGCGAGATAGGATGACACGACTTGCATGACACACAAATCTACATGACCAACCTCTAATCTCACACTTACTTGGCTTCTACACCTAACTCCCAAGCCTTACTTGGCTTCAACGCTTAACAACCTGGAGAAGAGAAAAACTTAAAACATAAGTTAAAGACTTAGTGAATGATGAGTTTAAGAAACATCTTTTGGGGAATACAGAAATTTAGATAGATGAAATATTAATACCAAAACGCAACCATATACATATAGACATAACACACACACACACACACATATAAGCTCATCACTTCTCAATCATAGGTTTTCATCACATCAAACATGACCACATCAATCACAAGAATTCTACATGATTCACATTATCGTGCAATTGTTTCTCATCACTGGGACCAGGGATTCTCCACTTGCTCGGACCTGGGACATCTCAACCAGTGTCTTGTGAGTTTCTTGATATTTCCACCATGTTAGAATATTTATAGGCCCGTAGATATTTTATTTGTTTAGTTGTGCCTTTTTGGTTGTCATGGAAAAAGCATTCGTTTAAGGAAAGTTTTGAAGGATATTATGATGGAAAAAAGATTTTATTTCGTTCCATTTTAAAAAGATTATTTTGTTTTTAGTGAAGATTTGTCGTTGAGGTTATTATGCGCATGTATGGACATTATTCTGGGTGTTTATTTTGTAAGATTGAGATACACGTTGCTGCATAAGAAGATCGTTTTGTGAGGGACGGCTTCTCCATTGAACAATCAGTTTCATAGAACTTGAAGTGTGTAAGTCCTCTCTTGGTGATATGTTGCTATACTTGTATCGATTATTATTTAGACTAAGATTACAACATTCAAAGTTCAAGCTTCTATAGTATGATGATATAAAAGATCTTTTGTTTACGTCTTGATGAAGAACGAATTTAAGGGGAGTTCCTCCAGTTACTACCTTAATCTGTTGATTGATGAGAAACTAATCAAGAGGGAGATTTTGGTTAGCCCAATCTATCTTTGAAATAGGTTAGTGGTAGTGTTACTTGTTGTAATATTGTATCATTGATGGTACAAAGTAAAGAAGTTTAGTGTGAGACTCTGTACTAAGAATCATAATGGGTTGATTATGATTTATATATCAAAGAAATAAAATCTTTGATCTCGGGTCAAGGACCCCCCAGACATAGATGCTGTGTCGTCAAACTAGGTTAACAATGTTATGTGTTTATATTATTTTTGCTTATTGTTCTATGTGTTGTATCTTTTGTTACAGATTCGTCTCATCCACTGCTATTGTTTCTTTCACTGTTTTATCAATTGCCATCAGAGTAAGGTTTACTGCCTTGAATAGACTATGTGCATGAAGGTACTTCTACATCAAGGCCCTCTGTCCTAAATGGGGTTAATTATGCTTACTGGAAAGTGAGAATGGTTTTGTTTCTGAAATCTATGGACAGTAAGTGTTGGAAAGCTAAGATTTCTGGTTGGAAACATTCCACAATCAAGGTTGTTGTAGGAAAGGTTTCTCTTAAACATGACCTTAATTGGTCCAAGAAAGAAGATGAAGAATCTTATAGAAACTTTCAAGCACTAAATGCATTATATAATGAAGTTGATTAAACTGTTTTTAAACTTATCAATACTTGTTCATCTGCCAAGGAAGCATGGGCTATTCTGGAGGTCGCTTATGAAGGAACTTCCAAGGTGAAAATATCAAGAGTTCAAATTTTAATGTCAAAATTTGAAGCTCTTAAAATGGCTGAAGATGAAACGATAGCTAAGTTTAATGTTCGTGTTGTAGACTTAGCCAATGAATCTTTCACTCTTAGAGAAAAGTTGTCTGATATAAAACTGGTAAGAAAAGTCTTAAGATCATTTCCTTCTCGGTTTAATTAACATGGAAGTCACTGCCATAGAAAAAGCTAATGAATGACCACCGTGAGATTAGATGAGCTATTTGGGTCTTTAAGAACTTTTGAACTATCTTTGGATGACTATGCCAAAAGAAGAAAAATAGTGTTGCGTTCCAAGAGGTAAGTGATAACGTGTACAAATATTCGTTATTATAGCTCATTTTATTAGAATAATGTGACTAAAACACATAAGAAGAGGATTAAAATGTGTAACTTATATTATAAATTCGTAAGTATTTAGAAATACATCTTATATAAGTATCATGCTTGTTTTACGCATCACCATGTCTAAACGCATGATAAATAGGAAGGAAGAAGCTAGTGAATCACATGAGACATCTCACGCAAGGGCCCTGCAATGGGAACTCACTTGACGAATATATTTTCAGGCGAAGAACCACATCATCATATGAGGAAGGTTCACTAGAGGACAAGAATGGTAGTTGGAGTTGATGTGACTTCACAAGGCTGCAACGACCTTGACAATCTCAGAAGAACAAAAGTTTTATATTGAAAGTTGTCTATAAAAAGACTTCATCTCCACCAAGAGCAAGTGGAAGGCCAACATGGGCCAGTTAGACGCTTGTATGGGACAAAGGACTAAATAGGTTGATCCTTAGAGAGAGAGAGTGACGGGGAGGAAGTAGCCTTTCCATCGTCTGTAAATGTTTTCTTCTTTTTCTTCTCCAATCAGTGTAAAGGCGAGAGCTTAGCTCCTAAGAGGGGAAGAATCCATACTTTTGTTGTCCCCTAACTTGTAATATTTTTCTGCTCTTTCTTCTCTCCATTTTTATACTTCTTTGTAATATATGTTGTTCATATTGTACAATGGCCTAAGACCTACATTCTTTATATATATTACATGTTTATATCTTTTCAATCCATCATTTCTTGACTGCTCACTTATCAATGTGTTATTAGTAGTTAGGTTTGTGATAAAGTTCTTGATAAAAAGTTTAGCTTATAGTTCTTATCTCATTAGTTGAGATATATTCATTGCTTGATCAATGTTAATCACTAACTACCCGAGAAGGCAAGTAGTAAGGATACGACTAATGCACGCAAGAAGGAATTTGGTAACAAACTCCACCTTAGCTAGATAACTTTCAACATTTATATCCTGAAAGGCAAACAAGTGGAGACATTAGGCGCTGAAAGGTTACTGTTCTTGAACGAAAAGTTCTATAAGTATTATAAATGAATTCTTCTAGATATATCTTGTCTATTCAAGTATAGTCATTTGCATCCCGAAAGGTGAGCAAGTGTGACGTCTAAACACTTCGAGAGAATGTCACCTTAATCTAAGCTAATTATGCAAGTTATATCATATTGAAGCTCTCGCATGACTTAATCGCCTAATATGCGTTGACTTTCCTTCACATTTTCCTCGTATACAAGTTAGTTCGCAATTTCATCTTGCATTTATTCATTCCCTTTTACATATTCTCTCGGCGTGCATAAGTAATTTTATTTCTGGTTCTGATTCTTTTATACTTCATTTAATTAATTCTTTTATATCGCCTAGATGATAAGTAATTTCTAGAACTAATATCTTGAATCAATTTCTTGTGTTCGACCTTGGATCATCCAGGTAAACCTACTGTTTCACTTGTACTTGGACAAACAGTAGAAAAACTTGTACTCAATGAGGACTTAGCTATTACGCGATAAAGAGGTAAATAGTGAGCATATCACATGCCCTGATCATGACCTATGACTTACCATAGAGTCAATCACGCAATACAGAAAGATGTAGTAAACACCTTACGTGCGATGAATTGCTTCGTGACGTATTGCGTAGATTAGAGTTGCACCATATAAATGTGAAACTACTAAGTCCAAACCAGAGAGGCATTTAACAACCACAAATACGATGCAATACCAGTAAGTGGTGATGTTGTAAAATCTACCTAGAAAATGTCTCGGGATGAAAATCTTGCTGGTTATGTTGACCTATTATTAAGACAATTTTTTAAATTTCTACTACCTTGTTTGATGATGATTCATCCTCAGACAGTGACAGTAATGTTATGGTAAAGCACTGATTAGTTTAATTTTTGAAGGAGTTGTGGAAGATGTACTCAGTTCATTAGAGGAAGAAGAGATCAAAACTATTTCTTTATTCGTTGAAGATATTATGCCCTTATGGGAAAAGGATCTGGAAGTTTTTAAGCATCAGCATGATCGTATTATAGGTTTTACTAAAGACAAACTTTGGCTGATGAAAATGATTACTACTTTGAAGCAAGACTTGAGAAATGCTTATAATGATTATGATTCCTTATCAAAGTTTGTTCGTCTTTTGTCTTCTAGTATAAATTCTCTTAATGATATTCTAAACAAAGAGAAAGTTAAGAATGATAAACAAGGTATGGGTTTTTCGGAAGGAAATTTAACATCTAAAATAGGTTCTACTGTCTTTGTTCGTGCCTCTAAAGGCAAGTCTGTTGATTCTATTTATCGTACTGTAGAATTGACTAAAGGATCTGCCAGCAAAATGGTTCTCTCTTCTAAGAGATGGATCTGTCACTACAGTGAAAAATAGGTCACACCAGACCCTTCTGTTATAAACTTCATTATCTTGGTAAGTGACAACTTGTAGAAATACAAGTTATTGTAGCCTTCTAAGTAAAATAATGTAGGCTTATTGCATGAAAAAGGAAGAAAACATGGGAAAGGGTAGGTGATTTGATTAAATCGCAAAATGAAAGACATAAAAGAACTTTATCCTTGTTTTACCATTCTTTAGTGCTCTTATAGCAAGATTTTAGGTGAAAGTAGTGAAGCTTGGTGATACCACACCTACGCGAGAGTATCCGTACAACCTATGCGGCAAAAATAAATACAAGCTAGGCAATTAAAGCGCTAACAGACAAAATTTATTTTGGCAAGAAACTCTAAGAAAGAACGACAAGATGCCTACGCAATGTCGCTGTAGCTTTTTAGAAGCTTTAATAGCGTGTGACGTCTGGTCAACATCAACTCTTGCCTTTAAATAGAGCTTTTCACTCTAGACTAGGTATGCACACTTTGGCTGGAAAGAAAGTTCTTAGATCGTCCATCTTCTCCCTTTCCTTGAGTTTTAGGTGAGAGCTGAGAACCAAAAGAAAGAGAGAATCATCACCTCCATCTTCCCCCTCATCAATAGTAAAAAATCAGAGTTTAGGAATATGAGATATCATGCTCTATGGCGTAACATTTCTATTGTATTCCAGTTATATTTCCTTTATTGTATTGTTTTGTTAGATGAACATCATGGCCGAGAGGCCTAAATTTATTTTTATTGAAGCAATGCATTTATTCTATCATTCTTTCGTATCTCTAATCTCTCCATGTTTAATTTGTTTAATTAGACAACTAATGTTAGGTTGTGTTTTAGTACCTAGAGAATCAGAATTAATGTATTGTGACTTTTGCTAAGTTAAATGTGAATGTCTTGACGTTGTATATTCAAGAGAAGAACAAAGATAAAGATTGTAATGACTTGACAAGTGGGAACCACATTTAGCTAAGCAAGTGGCGAAAAACTTGCAACAATGCAATCTTGTCACCAAACTTATCCTTTGTATAAATTATCGAGAGGAAACCATGTGTGCGACTAAAGCACCAAGAGGTTGCTCGTTTTGATTAAGGATGAGTTACTAATTAGAGCCGAAGGGATTTTAGCTAACCTTATCAGTGTGAGCCAACTGCGTAATCAAGGTTTCTTTGTTAGCTTTTCAAAGGACAAATGTGAAGTTGAAGATTTAGAAAATCATACTATTATGTCAGGTACTCGTTTGTCCGATAACTGTTATCACTGGAATAGGGATATCAAGAATTTTATGTTCAATTACAAAATCTGATGAAGGAATGCCCTTACTGCATCTTTTGCAAGTACGTTTGTGTGTGTCAGTTGTATCTTCTCTAAAGAAAGTTCAAATCCGTGTAATGCATAGTCTGTTGCAACAGAACTATCCATTACTCAGTGTCTTGTTCCTTCTTATAGTGATAAATTTGATGAGAGTTTATATCGAAGCATTATTGGGAGTCTTTTGTTTCTGATTGCCATTCGTTCTGATATTGATTTTGCTATTTGTGGTTGTGCTCACTATCATGCTGATCCTCAAGTATCTCATTTACACTGTGCTAAATGCATTCTGAAATATGTGTCAAGCACTGTTGTTTTTGGCTTGTGGTTTTCTTTTGATACTACCTTTGTGTTGGTAGGGTATTTTGATGATGTTTGGACAGAGTGTGCTGAAGATCGTAAAAATACTTCTATTGTGTGTTTCTTTCTGGGTAATCTCATTGTTTGGTTTAGTATAATTCAAAATTATATTTTCCTATTGAACCAAGGACGAATTTATAGTTATTGATAGTTATCGTACTTAACTTCTGTGGATAAAGCAAAGGTTCCCTGGATATGATATTCACCAAGACACTATGATTTTGTATAGCGACAATATGCGTGAGCTCGGGGTTTGTCAATATAATAAATAACAATTACTGATCTTTTGTTGTGAGCTAGGCATCTAGACCACCTTATCTTATTGCACTTGTTATATGTTGCCCAATGCTCAAGAGATATATTTGAATTTAAATTGACATTTATGTCTATCTCTTCATCTTCATCCGTCTTTGTCTCTGCAACTATCGTTTTGTTTGCTTCGTCTCTTGAGTTTCCTATGCTATTTAGTCAATGTTGTTTCCTCTATTATTTTCATAAGAAAAGCTGATTATCACGCTGGTGTTTCTTCCATGTTTGTTGCTTCATCTTGTAAGGCAACTTCTAGTTCACACTTGCATTGAGCTTCAACTACTGCTTATGGAGAAACTATTAATATTGACTCAGAATCCTTTGATGATGATGATAATGTGGTCCTATCTGAAGCATTTCATCATAAGGTTGTGGGTACCTCCTCTTCTATACCTAAGAAGAGTATATCTAAGCCTTTTAAGAAGCTTAGAACAAAGATGACTTCTGCTACTGATGATTTATGTAATAACATTTTGATGGTGTCTATTCTGAACACTATGATGATAGATCCTCTATCTCTAGCATGCCTACTTCTCATAATGCTACTACTATTCCTGATTATCCAAACCTTCTTCTAAGGCTACTCCGTTTGTTGATATTGTCATTGATGAACTATTTAAAGAGTTTTTTTCATGGCTATGAGGTTCTTGACTCCAGAATTCCTCAACATACTACTCAAAATGTACATGTTTCTGAGTCCATATCATCCATCGATTCTAGAATTCCTATTGTTGTTTCATCTGCTCAGACTGGAAAGTTTCCTGATGTTTCTCCTGCTGCTGAGTCTATTCCTATGACATCTACAACTTTTGCCTCATGTTTTTCCTACAAGGCTGTGCAGCTTCTGTTAGAAGAATTTTGATCTTTAAGTGTTACTATCCAGAATCTCAAGGTGTTATCTCTGGTATGATTGGTCAACGAGCTGCTATTGCCTCTGTGCTTCATGTTGTGTGTTCAATGCTTGCTGGTTCTTCACCACCTGCTTCTTAGTTATTTGTCAGCATGCAAAGGGGAGTATTTTATTTGTTTAATTTGTCTTCTTGGTTTTCATGGCTAAAAGCATTTTTTTAAAGAAAGTTTGTGAAGAATATTATGATCGAAAGAACATTTTATTTGGTTCCATTTTGAAAAAAAATATTTCCTTTTTAGTGAATATTTGTCATTGGGTTATTATGCACGTGTATGGACATTATTCTGGGTGTTCATTTTGTAAGATTGAGAGAGACGTTCCTACGTAAGAAGATAGTTTTGTGAGGAACGGGTTCACCATTGAACAATTAGTTTCATAGAACCTGAAGTGTGTAATTGCTCTCTCAATGATGTGATTTGTTGTCGATACTTGTATCAATTATCGTTTAGACTGAGATTATAATATCCAAAGTTTAAGATTCTATAATATGATGATTTAAAAGATCTTTTATTTACGTCTTGATGAAAGACGTGGTTCAGAGGGAGATTTTGGTTAGCTAAATCTATCTTTGAAATAGGTTAGTGATAGTGTTATTTGTTGCAATATTGTATCACTGATAGTACTGAGTGAAGAAGTTTGGTGTGAGACTCTGTACTAAGAATCATAATGGGTTGATTATGATTTATATATCAAAGAAATAAAATCTCTGATATCGGGTTAAGGACCCCCCAGATGTATATGCTGTGTAATCGAATTGGGTTAACAATGTTACGTGTTTCTGTTCTCTTTACTTGTTGTTCTGTATGTTGTATCCTCTGTTATTAACTGTGGGTTCATTCCATCTACTGCTGTTGTTTCTTTCACTTTTTTTTATTACACCCGCGTCTCAAAAATCATTTCTCGCCTCAAGGGTTTGGGACTCTCTCTTTCCATAGACATGAGATTCACCTCAACCAGCGTCTTACAAGTTTCTTGAGATATCCATCTACATCTTGCAATTGATCTCATCTATACATGATACACCATCAGCATCACAACAATGGTTAACTAAACAATACAAAATGCCTTAGTGGCACGATGCCTCCAAATTACAAGATCACAAAGGATAAAGCAACATCATTACTCAGAAGATACTTCTTACAAATGTAAGGAACATAACATAATGCTTCGACATGCTCATTAAATTGTTCACATAATTACTCACTTTCATATGAAAACCATTTACTGAAATATAGATTTCTGAATGAGAATCATACGCAATAGTCATTATTTGAAAGGTCGTTTCAAAATAATCATTTAATTACAAGAATTACCCACAAACAAACATTCATTTAGAAGAATCACTCACATACACTTGTGACTCCAATCTTTCCTTTCTGCTTTCAGTTTTCTCTTCTCGTCTAGCGATTCTCTCAACTAGTCGTTCAACACTGAGAATTTCTTGACCCCTAGTCATTTTTTTTCCAGAAAATCTAACATCTCGGACTTCTTTTTCCTTTGGCTCTATTTATAGTGACCTTTCACATCCATGAGTCACTTCCACGCATTACCTGTGTCACCTCATCAATTTGATGTACCATACAACCGATCCAAGCTCGACACGTAGGCTAAATGTCAAAGACGATTGAATGTTCCCTTGAGATATCAACCTTATCTCCTTGGAAAGCCACTCTTTAATCACCCAAATCTCTCAATCTTCTCGAGAAGCAACAAACATTTATTTTCTTTCGAGGGTTGTCTAGTCATTTCAACAGGACACCTACTTCTCTGCCACACTCCCTTAGCCCTAGGTACTTATCCTTGCATTACTACATTAAACACTTAGCTATTGGTGTCCAATGCATGCTTCTTCCTCACTAGCTATTCTTATCGCGTTGCTTACCTTAACACGATAGAGTTAGACTCAAACATGTCTCTTCGTGTCATTTTTTCTCTTCTCGTATCCTTCTGCTTCATATATTATATGCATATGTTTTACTCATGGATTTTTTATACTAAGCTATAAGTGAGCGACTATTAGCCAACTGAATAGGGTTATGCAATAAAAGTTACATTCTTATTCATGTGTTGCAAATTTCTAAACAATCTTTCCTCTCTATCACCTAAGTGCAAGCGAAAAAAGGTGTCCTGGTAAGTCCAGGGTCGAACACAGAGAATCTAAAGCTCCTAAATGTCTTATCATGCAACTAAAATCATGTGGTATAAGATATACAATAATGTTATGCACAATATACTTTTATCCTAATTATTTACACTATGGTGCTTGGCGGTGCAAGGTGAGAAATTGAAAATGGAAAATGAACTCATTCCTAGGCATCACGAGGAAGGAAAGTTCAATCATCTAATCACATATATATTTGTGCTTTAATAATTTGAGGCGATACAAAGCATATATTAACTTCAAATTAAGGTGAGCGACCACTCGATGCCTTTGCCATACTTGCTCGTCTTTCAGGATCCAAATACATTAATCTATGATTTATATCTAATCATCTTGGATGCATTATTAGTAGTTTATTCTAGATTAAGGCTAGCAACCTCTTGGTACTTTTGCCACACACATTGGCATCTCTATAATGTATACGAAGGATGAACTTGATGACAAGATTGTACCACTACAATCTTATAGCCACTTGCTTAGCTAAATGCGTGTTCTCACTTATCAAATGATTACAATTAATATCATTGTTCTTCTCTCAAATATACAATATTTTGACAACCGTGTTGAACTCAACAAAATTCATAACGAAAACACTATGATTCTCTAGTTATTAATAACACATATCATTCCACGCAAGCTAATCAAACAGATTGAACATGAAAAGTGAAAGAAAGATGGAAGAATGAAAGAAGAAATGCATTGTTTTCATAAATATAACTTTAGGCCTCTTGGCCATGATGTACATCTTACAAAACAATATAAGAAAAAGATAAAACGGAATACGGAAGAAGGTGTTACGCCTCAGAGTATGATTTCTTATACTCCTTGGCAGTGATTTTTGTCTATCTATAAATGAGAAAATGGAGGGGATGAACTCTCTTTCTATTTTGTTCTAAGCACTCACCTAAAACTCAAGAGAAGGGAGAAGATGGAAGATGTTTGAGCTTGTTCTTCGACCAAATGTACACACTGAGTTTTGAATTGAGGAGCTCTATTTGTAGGCCAGGAGTGACGTTGACAGGACATACCACTTATCACTAACGCCTCTAAAAAGCTGCATTAGTGCCGCGCAATTGTCCTTTTGTCCTTTTTCTGACTCACTCCAACCAAATTTGTCTCCCATTGCATCAGATTGCCTAGCTTGCTTGCTTGTTATCGTGTTGGCTAGACGCGTCTCCTCGTGTAATTGTCATATATGTGAGCTCTACTTCTTTTACCTATAATACTGCGATAAAAGCCCTAAAAATGCAATAAAATAGGGATGGTGTTTTTTTTGCACAATGTTATTCATAAGTTAATCAAATCTCCTACTTTTTCCTTTGTTTTCTTCTACTTTTATGGGATTAGACTTCATTATTTTATACAAAAGGCCATAATAACCTGTATTTCTACAAGTTATCCCACTTCCAAATTTAAAATAATGCTTGTCTACAAGCATCAACTCAAAACTCTACGCATGATTTCTTTTTTGCACATCACTAAACTTCTCAGAATGCTTTTCTAATCTATCTCACATTCTAGCATTTCATCTTTTCTTCGCCCACTTTAAACTTGAAAATATTTCTAGATTCTAAATGCGACAAGCTTATTTCTCAAATTATCCTTGTTCATTTCCAGAAAATCTGATTTTCCCTTTTTGCCAAATGGTTGTTGTTACAAAAATTCTTAGTTCCTTTCTTTTTCTTGCAACAACTCTTATAGCTAATTTATTTGAGTTAGGTGTTGAGTGAGAAACCATAGGTACTTTATGAGTCCATTCTTCTCCTCAACTATAACTCTTATCACCACTTATTTATTTACTCTCAGATTTTGGTGAAGCTTTACTTCTTATTAACTTTTAGTGAGAGGCTGCAACATAGGAGTTCTTATTTCAATTGAATTTAGAATACAAAAATAAGTTTTTTTTTTAAATTTAAGTCTTGAAAAGGAAGGGTTCTATGATATTTCGAACATTTTAGCTCAGGCTCACAAACTCTCAAATTTAGAACGTAGCAAGGTCCTCATTGCGAAAAAGTGAATGATAAGATGAACTTAGAAAAATTTGCAAAAGAGGTTTTCGATAAATCTTGCTCGCCTAAAAACTACTAGAAATATTTACTAAGTTCACGTTGCTTAGGAAAGCCTTATTACTAGGTACAAGTTAAATTAAAACATAAAGTTCATCATGAAAGTCATCGTTGCGAGGAACAAAAGAAAGCATGCGAAGAATACAAAAATGAAACAAATGCCAAGAAAAGAAAATCGTAATAAAAATTAAGAGATATGGACTTAATAGAAATTTGATTAATCAAAATGAAAGAACAAAATTACGAATGCAAATAGAAAAAAAAATTCCTAAAGATAACACCCCCCAAATTTAATTATCTGGGCGAGGGTTAAGTTTGCTAGGAGCAGAATCAGTTGGCTGGATATGTGGGAAATGGATCATCAAATCTAACGAAATGAAAGGTTGGGGTACATGTTGTACGAAGACCACGTACGTGTATTCTATTTGGGCAGCAAATTGTCTGTCTTGTCGTTTCGCGATTTGGCATGATTGATTGGAGTGTGCGATCATCAAATTTGTGAGGTTGCTGATGGTGGATGACATATGAGTAATCGTTGAGTTAGTTGGAAGACCATGACTTATAATCTTTCCACTTTAGCGTTTAGCCCCATAACTGTGGTGTTGAGGCCCATAATCTGTTCTTGCATCACCATGTTCTCCATGAAGAGCCAAATGCGTCTTCTTGTGTAATCATTATATGGCTGAGCTCTACTTCTTTTACCTATAATCCCGTGATAAAAGCACTACAAACACAATAAAACAGTGATGAGGTTCTTTTGCACAATGTTATTCACAAGTTAATAAAAGGCCATAATAACTTGTATTTCTACAAGTTATCACCTTTCTCGCAGGATGCCCCATACTTACACTTACCCAAAGAGCTTTCCAACAAGGCTCCTCTTCTTCAGGACCTTTTTTTTTTAAATTTTAGGACCTCACAATTGAATTCTTTTCACACTAGATATATTTATGTGGCCACAAATATAGACTAATAATAGTAAGTTAGCCCTTCACAAGTGTCTGCAACACTTGTTATGTGAAATTTACCGTTTTATCCTTGGGTTACTTCTAATTCTTAAATACTATTGTTCCTCTAACGAAAAACCTAAAAATAGAAACCCTATCTTGTTCCATAAAAAGGGTATGACTCTTTGTTCAAGTCCTGAAGATACCATTTAAAGGAATACTTATCTACTTACTCTAAAGACGAGTAGGATCGAATTCCATATTGTCTTCTAAATGATAAGCTTATTAAGTGGCAATCTGACCATTCTCATTCATACTAATCGAAGGAAAAACCTTATCGAACAAGAGTTCATAATACACACATGATTAAGACTAAGTTTCCTAGGTCATCATAATGAAATAGAAACCTAACTAGTTAACGAAGTTACATCTAGTTTTTACTATTTTGTGGTTCGATCTTATGCAAACTTATTGCATAAGATACTCTTACTTGCATGTCACCTACACGAACTTGTTAGCTCATTGCATTTGTATCGAATACAAAGTAAACTGTATCAATAGTGTTACCAATATAAGGTATCCAACTTTAAGCTTTATATTATAGACCCTTTGAGTTGTATCTCAAACATTGATCCTTGTATGTCTCTACATACAACTCAAGACTCATCAAACAACTTAAGATATTGGTTTATTGGATTTAGGTTATTAAGACAAACTAATAATCGATAACACTTGATTGAAATTAAAAAACTAACACTTTATTCATAACAGTCAACATATTGTATTTACTATCTACATGTTTTAGGATATAAAATCCAACATCTTTTTCTATAAGATGAGAAGTAGATGAGTGTTTCCTTAAATGATGTCTTCGAAACTTGAATAAAAGGTCCTACCTTCTTTATGACATGAAGGGATTTACGTTTATTGGTTAGCCCATAAACATCTTATTCATCAGAGCACTAATATTTAAGGATTAAGAAGTAACACTTTATTAGAGAAGCATTAATATTTAAGGACTATAGGTAACCCAAGGGTAAAACAATAATTTAACCCAACTGGTGTTACCGGCACTCGTGAAAGACTAACTTACTATTATTGGTCTATATTCATGGACACTGAAATATATCTACAATGAGAAGAGTTCAGTTGTGAGTCTTTAGTGGAGCGTACACACAGTTAACGAATATTGATTAATGTGGTTAATGAGTTTAGCTAATTAATCGCATATCGTTGTAGCTTCTGGTTTGTAAGTCCATTAGGTCTCCTTTCTAGCTCGTAAAGGGTAATGAGATTTATTTATATTGGATGTAATTGAAATGTTTAAATTTACTTTGGAAATTAGTATAATGTATGGTGATACATGATAATATGAAGATTATATTTTAATCAAACTTTATTATATAAATTTAATTTTGGATATGATTCAAAATTAATTTATTTGAATGAATTCAAATATTAATTTAATGTGAATTGGATTCATATTAAAATTATTGATTATGAGAGAAATTTATACTTGAATATGATTCAAATTTAATTTAAGTTAAATATAAGATAATTAATTTAAGTATTAATTAATTGGAGAACTAATTAATAGTTTAGTTTAATTTTATTTAATTAAATTTTATTTAAGTAAATTAATTTAAAACTATAATATATTGAAAAGATATTCATTAAATATGATTTAAATGAAATATTAATTAAATATGATTTAATTAAGTTGATTTGAAATTTTTATTAATTTGATATTTTTAAATTAATAGAAACTCTTGATTTTCTACTATTCTCTCGAGGAAAGGGAGTTATAAATATGCATAAGAAAAATATTTTTTTTCTTAATTAATCAATTAAGCCAATGCTTTTGCTTTCTACAAAATAGTTTCTCTTTAAACTTATTCCTATCTCAATTGGTTCCCACAAACCAATCTCATCCTAGAGGATAGGAAGATCTGCAACAGGTGGTGTCTCAAGTTATAATAAGGAAATTAGTTTATGTATTCTTTTGCAACGTATAGGTATTTTGGGATTTCCCAATTAAATTGAGGAATAGTTCTGTAAAATCTTCCACTGTCTAGGGCTTTTATCCATTCATTCCTATTGTTTGTCGAAGTGTAAACGAAACAATAGGTTTCCTAGGTAATCTAGGGTTGAACATAGGGAATTGATATCAAATCTTAGATCTAAGGTTCACTTTTCATCTAGACGGTACAAAATAACTATCTATACAGTATAAAGTAAAGTTGCTTGGTTGTGAGTTTGGACTTAATAGTTTTGCATGTATATAGTGCAACTACAATACTTCACTAAGTCAGGTCATTATGCGTAATGCACTCTCCATAAATTTCTGTATTGCGTGCTTTAATTTTAGACGATGAGTCATGAGTCATGATCATAGTATGTGAGATGCTCCTTATGTACCTCTTCATCACGTGATACATAAGCCCTAGTTGAGTACAAGTTTTTCTACTGTTTGCCCAAGTGCAAGCAAAAAGTAGGTTTACTTGGATGATTTAGAATTGAACACAAGGAATTGTTTTCAGATGTTAGTTCCAGGGTCCACTTATCGTTTAGGCATTATGACAATTAAGTAGAAAAAATACAAAGAGAATTAAAACTATTTGCTTACACCTAGAGACTCATACACAGAGAATAAATTATGGCAAAAGAAGATTGAGCTAATAACTTGTATTAAGAAAGGTGGTGAAGAAAGGTCTCATGCTATCAGGTGAATAAGCTATATGACTACCTCAATGCGATATAACTCACCTTGCTATCTTATGATTAAGACGTGCTTTTCTCGATGTCATTAAACGCCACATTTGGTCTCCTTTCGAGATCCAAATGACTAAGACAAGCTATGTGGTTTATATCTAGTAATACTTATTTATTCTACTCAGAGTGCTTCACATTTAAGAACAACAACCTCTTTGTGTCTATAATCCACACTTGTTCGTCTTTCAGGATACAAATGAAGGAAGTTCTTTCGTAAGATGGAGAAAACTCTACCTTTCGTGTGTTAGCCACGTCCTTGCTACTCACTCTCTTCGATAGTTGGTGACATACACTGGCCAAGTGTAGAATGTAGCTCAACTAACACACTTAGCAGTATAAATAAATATTACTTATTGAGAACACATCATAAACCTAAACTACAAATAACACAAAGACAGATGAACAATAGAGGCATGGATGGACTGAAAAGTGTGTAAAGATACATCGTAGTAAAGAATGAAGACCTTCAACCAATGCACAATATAACTGAATACAATGTAAAGAAATAGTAAAATGGAAAGAGGAAGAAAGTGAAATACAAGTTAAGGGGAGCATGGGATGGACTTTTCTCCTCTCAAACTTTAAGCTTTTGCGTTACAATATGGTCGAAGAAGATGGAGGAGTGCTGTACACACGATGGTTAGGCTAATCTTTTCCACCAACTCTCTAGGTTTTAGCCCATGCAGGGCCCCTTGCCCATACAAGCCTATGTTCCTTGATGAAGAAGGAGGCTTTATATAGACAACTTTTAGGCAGAAAACTTCTATTCCTCTTATTCTGCCACTCCAAAAGTAGCCTACGGTACATCGCATCATTTTCAATTACTCTTCTTGTCTTGTAATGAATCTTCCTCGCATGATGATGTAGATCCTTGCCCAAGAATTATACTTGTCGAACAGGTTCTTCTTGCATAACTACTTGGTCTTTTCGCCTGGTCTTCTTGCGAGCACCTCTATGATTCACTAGTTCCTTCTTTTGTTTATTATCATGCGTTTAGACGTTATAAATCGCGTAAAACAGACATGATACTTATCTAAGATGTATTTCTAAATACTTATGTATTTACAATAAAAGCCACACGTGACCTTCTTTCTATGCGTTTTGATCTCATTATTCTAATAAAAGAGGCTATAATAAACGAATATTTATACATGTATCAAAAGTAAATGTCTAAGTGTTAAATCTACTATCTACACCAGAGAATCTTTAAAAAGGAATAAGAATGGTAGCAAGATGGATATGTGAACTAACTTCTATAAAGAAAGAGTGATGGAAAGTCTATGTTATTAGGCGACTAAGCCATGCAACAACCTTGGTGTGATAGAGATTAGTCAACTAGCTTTTGATTTAGGCGAGCACCTCTCAGTACCTTAAACGCCACACTTGCTTGCCTCTTAGGATGAAAGTGACTAAGCTTGGCTAAGCATGATCTACCTAAAAATGTTTACCTATAAGACCTATAATACTTCTCTTTTACGAGTGACAACCTTTCAACACCAAGTAACCACTGTAGATACCGTATTTTGTCCTGCATTTTTTTCAATTTTTTAATTTATTTATGTTTATTTTTTTTAATAAAACAATTTGAATTTGAATTTGAATTTAAATTAAATTTTAAATCTTAAATCTTAAATCTTAAATTTATGTTTTTTTTAAAAAAGCTTTTTCCTCCCTATTTTTCTCAACCATCCCACTATTTTTATTTTCCTCATCACTACGTTCTATTCTCTGACTTCCACTTTCTCTTACTCTCCCACTCTCCCATTTTCTCCCACTTTCTCTCTAGTAGTCTGCACTCCACTTCACTATCTAAAAATAAAACGATCGACCTTGCCCTATAAAAAGAGAAGGAGAAGAATTTTTTTGGGGGAGGATGTTAAGATTTTTAGAGGAAAGGTACACTTTTATTTTTAAAAAAAGAATATTTTCATGTGATTTGGAAGAATTTGAGAGGATCGAGAAAGAAGCCTTTTGCATTTGTTGGATTTAAAACAGGTCGGTTTGTCATGTAAGTTTTTTTTATTTAAGTCAATTTAATTACTACGACTTGAAATTTATTGTGTTTTTTTTAAATTCATGGTTGATGATTCATTGCGTTAATTATTTGACACTTTTTTGTCGTCATTCATTTGAATTATTTGCATCTCTATTAATTAATTAGCATCCTGTAAGTTAATTATTTGGTAATTAATTAGTTTCCTGCATCCTAGGTTAATTATTTGATATTCATTTGGCTCATGTGTTAATTATTCATTTGATTAATTAATTATCATCCTGGCATCGTGCCTTAATTATTTGACACCCATTTGGATGTGTTAATTATTCATCTGCATATGTATTTATATGTTAATTCTTCATTTGGCATATGCATTAATTAATTAACATATTGGCCTACTTAACTACTTTAATTACTTGACACCCATTTTGCATCTGTTTTAATTATTTGACATCCTGCATTTGGAGTTAATTATTTGCATCTGCATTAATTAATTAGCATCATAGAATCGTGCTTTACTTATTTGGCACCCATTTTGTGGTGTTAATTATTCATTTGGCATCCTGCGTTAATTATTTGCATTGACCAACTTTAATTACTTGGTGACATGGTTTAATTATTTGCATCCTTTTAATTATTTGGCATCCATTTGACATCTTGGGTTAATTATTCATTTGGTATTAATAATTATTGATTTGGCATCAATTTGATCTCTTGTGCTAATATCCATTTAGCCTGTGTTAATTATTCATTCAAAGTATTTGGATCCTGCATTAATTAATTAGTATGCATTGTTGATTATTTGCATCATGAATTAATTAATTAGCATGCATGGTTAATTATTTGGCACTCATTTGGCATCATGTGTTAATTATCTATTTAGCATCGTGTGTTAATTATCTATTGAGCATCGTGTGTTAATTATTTATTTGGCATCATGTGTTAATTATCCATTTGACATCTTGTGTTAATTATCCATTTGGCATCATGCATTCTGCATTAATTAATTAGCACATTTCGCGTTAATTATTTTGCATCTTGCTTCATTAATTAATTATTTTACATCATGCTGCATATTTTTGCATCCTACTTATATTATCTTTGTATTTATTTTATCTCTCTCTATTATTGTATCTCAACATATTACCTTATTTATTTCACAAGTATTTTTCAAATTTTACAATGTTTTATCATTATTATTCTTTATTTTCTAATTTAAATATAAAAATCTAAATTGGAGAAAATGTATTGTTTTTTTTATGGATTTTATAATTTAAATTCCATGAATACATGAAATTTCTCCATTTGAAATTTAATTAATAGATTGTCTTTAAAATCATAAACACATTTCATATTTTAAATGAGATTGAGTAGTGTTTTCGATGAATTTATTAATTCTTAGATACATGAAATTTCTCATTAGATGCCTATTATAGAGATTAAAATATCGAAGTTTGGTATTTTAATATTCTTGAGGTGAATATAAAAAAAATATATCTTTTGAAACAAAAATAAACTTCTAATTGTTCTTATGCATAAATATCAATTCATGCTTAGGTTTTATTTTCTTTGATCTGAATTGAGAACCATGAGATATTTAAAAGTAACAAAAATAAAACTTTGTTTTACGAATCTCTTTAATTTAGTTTAAAAGATAAAATTGGGAAACCATTTTATGGGTTATGTAGGGTGCTAACATCTTTCCTTCGAACTTAAATCTCATGAACTTACATAGATCATCTTTTTTTTCGTTAGGTGACCAATCACACCTTAATATGGTTGAAATTAAATAAACGAGGAGGTCGGTCGCTCCTCGTCGCGATCAAGTCTCGACACCCACACTTATTCTCCTTTCAAAACACAAATGATGGAAGTTATCTCGCCAAGGTGGAGTTTGTCTCCAAGCTCCTCCCTTCGTGCATTACCTTGTCCTTGCTACTTTCTCTCTCGAGTAGTTGGCGATATACACTGGCCAATCGATGATTATAAATCAACTAAGGTGATAAGTTTTATAAGCTAAACTTCTTATCAAGAACTTATCACAACCATAAACTACAGGTAACACATTAACAGATGAACAATAAAGGAATGCTGGATTAAAAAGGTATAAATATGTAATGTATTAATGAATGTAGGCCTTAGGCCATTGTACAATATGAACAACATATATACAAAGAAATATAAAAATGGAAAGTAAAAAGAAGGAATATTACAGGTTAAGGGAGGAAAATGGTGGAATCTTCTCTACTCTGACTCTAAGCTCTCACTCACAGGCTAACTAGAGAAGAAAAAGAATAACTTTATAGACGATGGAAAGGCTACTCCTTTTCGCCATTCTCTAGGGATTGGCCCATTCAAGCATACTTTGCTTGGTAGAGATGAAGTCTTTTTATAGGCAACTTTCAGCAAAAAACTTCTATTCTTCTGATTATGTCAACGTCGGTTGTAGCCTTGTCAACTCACATCAACTCCAACTACCATCTTGTCTTCTAATGAACCTTCCTCGCGTGATGATGCAATTCCTCACCTTGGGATTGTACTTGTCAGATAAGATTCTTCTCGCGTAATCCTTTACATGTGCTCATCTGCAATTCACTGTTCTTTTTTTCCTATTAAACTCGTGTTAAAACACTGAAAACCAAGGTAAAATAGGCATGAAAATTCTTGTGAGATACATTTCCTAATAGTTATGAATTTCGATAGAAGCTACGCGTTTTGATAGATTTAATACGTGTTTTGGTCCCATTATTCTACTTAAAATACCATAATAACTTGTATTTCTACAAGTTATCAATATTCATTTAAACTTATTTTTAATTTAGTTATGTGAGAGATTTTCATTTAATCTGCAGACTCATTTGTAGCAGCATCGAACTTAGGTGGCATCTAACATGCTCACTAGCATTTAATTATGTGTAAAATTTACAATGTTTAATCATAGTTGATTTTTACTTCGCAAACACTTTACTTTCTAGTGAATCTCTTTTCACCAAGGCGTAAAGCCTCCTATCCGTAGGTGTAGTTACACTGAAATGAGTTAACAACTCTTTATGTCTCTTTCTCTCTCTTACTAACATTATAACTATTTTGTAACCCACCTTCATAAATGAATTCTGTTGTTTTCTATTTAATAAATGTTGTTGGATTATATATACAGTGAAAGAAAATGAAAGTTGGTGAATTTTAAAACATCAAAATAAATTTAATTGTGTAAATTAAATTCATTTGTTAGAGAATTCATATTGAATTGAAAACCATCAAATTAAGATGATGTTTACAAATTTAACATGTATAAAAGTTAAATTTGTAGTTTCTTCAATTTGAATGAGCTTTGCTTGACTTGAGTCAAACAACAACTAAATTAAGTTTAATTGGATATATGTTTCAAGTTTTGTATTTATTTAAATTTCTTTTTATTTTAGAGTGTTACTAAGGAGGTGTTTGGGGTAAAGAGTGAGTTATTATAGTCTTAGGTTATTATAGTTGAGTTATAATAGTTTGTGTTTAGGATGTAGATTATTTTTATTTGGTTATAATAGTACATATTTGGGGCGTAGATTGTTTTAGTTTGAGAAGGAAAAGTAAATACTATAGCAAAGAATAAAAAAAATGATGAATGTCTAATAGAAAAAACTATAGCAAATGGGAGGTTTTGAAACAAGGTTTACTATAGCTAATTGAAATAGTGTATATGGTAGCTCGAGGTGGTTATTATATATAGTCTTGCATAATCCTCATCCAAACGGCCCCTAAGTTGTTCTCCTATAAATAAGAACTTTGTTCTTCATTTGTAGTATCTTATTTCAAAATTGAAGAATTCTTTCATTTATTTCTTTTTCTTTCTTTCTTTTTTTGTTATTGAGTTGAGTTAAGAGTAAATATCCAAGATTTTTATTAGATTTGAGTAGCTAGAGTTGTAGTTCTACTGGAATTAGATATTGTATTCTACCGAGATGATCGTTGTATTATGCTTGTAAATCTGTATAGAACGCATAACTGTCTTCAGGATAATGTTTATCATAAGCGTGCCTTAACTATAGTTTAAGTATACCAAGGTTTTGAGGTTTTTTCAAGTCTAAATTATTTCCATATTTAAGCCTTGTTACATCATCTAGCTTGAAGATATTATACATTAAGTGTATTCGTTTTCTATGATTGAGGTGTAATCAATTTGCTAGTGTATTCATTTTAATCAATTTGTAATGATTCGAATTTTTCAAAACCAAGCTGATGTCATTATTAATCTAATTATCTTAACTTTCTAAAAACACTAAGGAAGCATAAACCAAGCAGTTGACATATAACTAGTCGTGGGTCCTTCTTCTTGTTGCTCTGCAGCTTGCCTTTTCCCTTACCTTGACTTGAAAAGTTAAACATGAAAAAGATGAGTATATACAGTATACCTAGTGAGTAATCTCGCTACTGAGGCCTCTTAAGTGAGTTGTTAAACTCATTTCAACATAGACATAGTGCACGAGTGATATCATGGCATAGGTAATGACCCTGAAGGATCACAAATCATAATTATATAGGTAGTGAACTTGAGAGAGCACAAAACATACCATAAGTAGTAATCCTGAAGGAATACAATTCATGGGATAGGTAGTGATCCAGATGGAACATAAAAAATATGATGTACATAGTCTGTCAAGAGAGTTAACAACCACTGCTTGTAAGGCCTTGATCGCGTATCCGTATGGGATGAAGGCCCTGCGATGAGAATATTGCATGAAGAGACTTCTATTGGTGAAACACGATTTGAGGAAGGACCATGCATAAGATATCTCTATGCGGAGAGGGTTACACTACGAACAAATAGACAAGCTGAGCTACTTCACCTAGAAACAATGGTGTGACCCAGATGTCAATAGGTCGACAATTGATTTGATCCAGCTGCCCAATCTGAGTTCATGATAAGAGATTGATAGAGGCACATGGAGTTTTGAGATTGGACCAAATCTCATTGCCAGTTAGAGAAATCATTTCAACATGGAAAAAGTCGCCGGAGAAATCTATAAATAGAGGAATTAAGATCATTTGAGGTTGCTTTTATCTTGATTGTGTTAAGAAAGAACTGGAAAAGGTATCCAAGGATTTGAAACACAGAACGAGATCATTTGTGACGAGGATTTTGAGAAGTGTAAGGGAGACGTTAGTCTAGGAAGCTAGTCAATTGTGATTGTAAGTGGTTCTCCTTACAAAAATGTTTCCAAACGAAAAAAGGTTTCTAAAATGTGTTTTTCCTTCATATATTTTTTTGAAACCATGATCCATGTGATTTTCCATTTTGTTTTTCCACCTTTAAAACATAGGTGACTATAAATGGAAAAGAAGTATTTGCGAATGACCTCTTAGTCGAAGGAAGGTTGTGGAAGCAGCCTTTCTATTTGTGTTACATTATGTTAAATGGTTAAAATTAATGTTGATGTTATGTCTTGAAATGGTGATTTATGAATAATGAACAAGGTTTGTTAAAGTTGAAATAAGATGATCTCTGTACCCCATGTAATATGATGCCTTATCCTTGTTGTGTGACCTAGGATAAAATGTTCTATTATTGCTGTGTAATCTGAAATAAAATGCTCCATTCTTGATGTGTGATATGGAATAAAATGCCCTATTCATGTTGTGTGATCTTGATTAGGATGCCTCATAACTGCTGTGTGATCTGGTACGAGATGCTCCTTTTCCTTGTTGTGTGATATAGCATGGGAAAACACATTATGCATAAGGAATTCTGTAGAGGCCCTCGTCTCTTACTTAGTCTATGTGATGGAAACTCTAGGCATCTACTGAATACTCTCATCACACAACCTTTTCCTTTAAAGATTCTTTTGTCATAAAGAAAACCTTTAAACATTCCTTTTAAGAATCCTTTTTGCATAAAGCAAATATTTAAACATGATCATGCCTTGATAAACCCCTTTTCTCTTTAGCTTTAAACATTTTACAGTAAATATGCTTGAATAAATGAGTTGATGAAATCTCATGTTTTAGAAATCATTCATAAATCAGGCAACTGATCAACATTCAACTCGAACATTTCCTTAAATAAAGTTCAACCATCATTTAAACATTTACTTTAAACATAAGCTTTAAGAACATTAACTTGAAGGACATGTTTTGAAAATATTTAATAAATTCATTTTATCACTTACAACTTTTAGCTAGGTTCTTGACTTATAGATCTATTTCTTTTGTCTCTGAAAATAACAAGAAAACTTAAGTTTAAAACTTGGTTTGAGCCATGATAAAATATCTTTAACTTTTTCCTTTATTCCTTCTTTCTTCTCAAGGAAAACCCATTTTCAACTCACCTTGAAATCTTTTAAAGTATTGACAACCTTGGTTGCTTGGAACTACTTCTACCAAGCTTGCTCTAACTCCAACGAACTTCTAATCAGATTTAGAGTCTAGGTCAACAATGAGAAAATTGTAAACTTGCTCTAAATCGTTTTAAACAAGGAAAAGGAGCTTTTACTTGGATCTAAACCTTAGACTATTAACCCTCCTATTTAGCTCTAACTCGTCAAAGACAAAAAACTTCTCAATGCCTCTTGCTTGAACATCCAAACTGCTTGACCAAGGCTGTGGCTTCTAAACTTACAAGAACACTCAACTCTCAACATACTTCTCTCTACTCTTCTCTCTTAAGCTGAAAATAGTGAGAATTGAGAGAATTGAGGGTTTGTTACCTTTAAAACACTCATTGCGTCTGAAAAACACTAATCTTACACGTTGGAATTTTCCTTAAAAATATTCGTTGAGCGTCCAATAAGTGATCTTAACCGATATCGGCTCGAGATCCACCAAGATTTACTCCTTTCTTGGTCAAAAAGGCACCAAGATCTTGTCCGAGAATCCTAAATGTCCTTTGCTTCCAGTTCCGAGTGAACAAAGCCCCAAGATGGCCCGAGTTTCCTTCACTTTTCTCTTCAAAATTTCAATCTTGATCAAATACGGTCTCAAGATTGCCGAGATCTCAACTTTTTAAGCTTCTATCCTTCATCTTTGGTTTCCATAGCCAAGAGAGCACTGAGATTTCCCTTCTGCCTTTACTCTGCCTCTTATCTCGGTTAAACAGGATCGAGATTTGAAGTCTCTACCCCGTGATCTAGGTAAACTCTCAGCCTCAACTAATTTCAACCTTAACTTCTCCATCTTCTATACTTTTCCTTCTTTCCAAAACCAAAACATACTTAAATGACACTTTTGAAACTCTTTTAAACTTAAACTCCAAAGAACACTTGACTTTAGAACCAAATCTTTTTAAAGTTTCTCTTTCCTTTGTCAAAGCTTAACAAGTCCTAGAGGTCATAGAAATAACCTTAAACTCTTTTTGATCGAGCTAATAACATTCGTTAACTAATGGATAATCCCACAAAAGTCCTATAGCTGCACTCCTCTCACAATAGATATATTTGTGTCCATCTAATATAACCATGATTACTAAGTGAATTCTTCATAGGTTGTTTATATTCTTGGCTGGGTTAAAATACTGTTTTACCCTTGTGATTATATCTTATTTCTTAAGTCCCACTGATCCTTTAACGAACAATTGGTTTAAGGTTCAACCTATAAACCTAATCCCTCTTAGATTAATGAAAGGGTGAGGTCTCTTGTTCAAGACCTGGATTCAGTGCAAAAGGGAACAACCTATCTACTTACTCTAAAACTATCAAAAGTGAATTTCATTTAACACCATATGTCCCCAACTATCCACCTAGACCCATAAAATGGGTGTCTTATTGGGCCAACACTAATGAGTTACCCTCATTTATGTAGATAATCTCGTGTGAACAAGAGTTTATAGTTAGCTCATGATTAAGATTAAGTTACCTAAGTCATCAATTGAAAGAAATAGTTGGTTTTAAACAATTAACAGGGTTATAACGTAAATGTGACTACTTCGTGGTTTGGTCGTATATAAACTCTTTACATAAAATGCCTCTACTTACATGTCTCTACATGAACGAATTCAGGATCATATTGTTTGTACTGACTACAAAGTGGACAACATACATAGTGTCCCCGAAATAAAGTGTCCAACCTTATTCATATGCTATAAATAGTTTGAGTTTTATACTCGAACTTGATCCATATTTATATCTATTCATAAATTTTAAGTTTACACAAGATAGCCACAAGACCTTAATTTATTGGATTTTAAGAGTACAATTTTCACTTATAATTATTTAATAACCACTTTATTGAAAAACAAAATATGATTATAAGTACGAGTTTTAGAACATAAAATTCAACAAATTATTTCCATATCTAAACCTTTTTACATCTTCTGACTTCTAAATATTATGTATTAAGTGTATTTGTTTCCATTTGAGATGTAATCCGTCTAAATTATATTTAAAGTTTTCTCTAACAAATGTTACCAATTTTTTTTATAACTTTTTTTTTTTAAAAAATGCTACCAATTTATTTATAAAGTCTTAATGGATAAGGAAATAAGTGGCAATGGCAAAAATTAAAGCTAACAGTCTTCTTGTAACATTAAATGTTAACTTCCAAGCAAAGTTTTCAAGCTTTGGTAAAGATTTGCAATCTTTCAAGTATCAAGGTATTAAAGAAAATAAATCTGAAAAATCCAAAATTTTCACATCTTTAATGGCCTATAATTCTATTTATTTTATGTACTTGTATTTATTGAAACATCTGAATTTAGACTATATAGGTGAAAATGGCACTTCATAGTGACCTTTCATTTAGTACAAATATTGTTAATCTCTCACACGTTCATGCTTTCTTGGGTTTAAAATTCAAACTCTAAGTATAATTTGATCAATTCAACTCTGATTATAATTTAATTGTTTTAAATTGTGAAGAGTTCTAAATCTTCAAGTTTAAAACAAATATTCCTTTCTTGTCGATCATTTGCTTGTCTTTCCAAACTAAATTTGTTTTACTTTCTTGAAATTGTTTGTCAAATTAGTTAGAAAGATTTGTGCTTATTATCATTTTGAATACTGATAAAAAATAAGGAAACTTTTCAAACACGAGAAAGTTTTCGAACACAATTGATATAGTTTCGGCCTCCATCAACCTAAGTTACATTAACAATAACTTAACGCACAGAGATAATACTGGTCTCTGATACACGAAATTGATTGTGTAGTACTTTTACATTGGCATTTCTTCAACTCACCAACTAAAGGGTAAACTTGAAACCACACGGCTTACTTAATTTGACAGGAACTAACATAAATTTCTACATTTATGCTTAATTTTTCTAGATTATATGAAGTAACTCTTCTGATATCTAATCTCTTGGAATTAGCCACCGAAGAAAAAGGCCCTTATTCTAAAACACCATCATTAAGCTAACCATGGTTATCCCAGCTTGCATTTTATAACCAAACATCAAACTAAAAACATAGTCCATATTTTCAAGGCCCTGCGGTTTGCACCAGAATTGAACTATAGCCCAGCCAAGCAAGGAAAGTTCCTGTCTTGGCAATACATTTCATGTAATTTTTGTCACAGCATCTAATGAAGCAGAAAAGAACCATGTATTCCCTTCTTGGTTTTCAATAGCTAATTCTTGTATGGCCATGGTTACATTTTTTTTACTTCCATGCACAGGAAGCGACCAAATCCCTATCCATCCACCCTAAATA
>JBBPDI010000009.1:19598440-19611980 GCA_037974545.1 Cucumis variabilis | reverse complement strand
TTTCGAATTGTGTAGAATGCTTTTAGTTTGGATTAGATTTATGATTTCTATTACTAAGTTTGAGCATATTATTATATTATTTTTTTCTTTGGTATATCTTTCAGTAATTGGGTTTTGGCATTATATTTTTATATTATTTTGGGTGTTTTACAAATTGAAGTAATTTAGATGTTTTTCTAATAGAACAAACGCTTATAATTTATTGTCTAAGCTATACATAACTTTGTCATTTAATTTGTTTTTACGAATATAGCGCATTGTTTTTGTTGTTTGATGGTAATTATATACAATATGTGTGATCTTGCTCAACTTAATTTAAAATTGTTATAAGGTTTAATGCCTTTATTCGATGATATTGTACTAGATTTAAGCATTATAATAAAAGTTAAACTAAAAAGAATCATTTGGAGTTATTAATACTCCCTCTCTTTTTTTCTAGGTCAAATCATTTAGAATTTTCCTAAATTGTCTCAATAGATCTTTTCTCTCTCTTTCCTTTATATTTTCCTTTGTTCCTTTACATTTTAGCTTGTATCTTATCAATCTTGGACCTCCATTTTTGGCTAATTAAAATTCATGCTTAAGAGTAGGAAGAAACTCATTGTTCATTGTCAGGATTTTGTTTCTAATTTCAGATTTCTTATTGAATTTTTGTAGTTCTTGAATGTATTTTAACTTTTATGCTCTTTGGTATGTTAGGGTTGATCATCTTTGCATACTTTCTCATCGAGCTAAAGATTAACTTGTACTCAATAATTAACTATGAGTTTAATCGTGCCAAATAACACAGAATCAAAGTGTGCTTGAGTGTTGATTTTGATTGGGTATTTAGAATAATGGTCCAATAATGTACAACATTGCATGATTGTTTAGTAAATTAGGCTATCTAAGTTTAATGCTTAACAAACACGTGAGTTTAATGCATATGTTAGGTTTTCGATACTGGATGGCTCTAACGTTCTTCTCAGCATCTCTTGCAACCTAGTTACATCATCTTTTCTTGTGTTAAATGTTTCTAAGAATGAAAATTGACTTCACAAACCAATACAGGTCTTTTCAACATGCTCTGTCCTTATTCACAAACATTATAAAAAAAATCTCAAAAAATCACTCAATGTAAAATTACTCCAAGCTAAACAAACTTAACTTGGAGTTTCTATGATTAAGCCATAAAAAAGAAAAGTGCACATTGTTAGTATAGTTAAGCAATGACTTTCATTTCGTTTAAGCCTTTTTAAAACCATACTTTTACGTCCTTATAATCTCTCTTATTTGGATGTAATTCTGATTCATTTATATCCCTTCCTAAACTCGCGACGTTATATATCCACCAATTTCTGCTTGGTTCATCCCCTCGTAATCTTTTAGGATTGGTTTGTAAATTTGAAGCCTAAAGGCCCCAAAATTCTCTAAGATGATTCTACTACTTTGGTGAAGAAAATGGAAGTGTTGAAAAGTTGTTAGGTGTATTTAATTTCATTAAAGGTCATGTTTGATTTATAATTATTTGGATTTGATTACATTTAGTCGATCTTACAATAATACTGCAAGACAAGCCAAGAAATGACAAGAAAACAACCTACCAAGAAATGACAACTATGAGTCCGGGCTCACAATACTACTCTTACTTAACTTGATAATACTTTGATCCTAGACTAATTTAATACCATAAAGTGTTGGATGCAACACTATACCCAGTTTGAACTCTCATCTTATGAAACCTACCAACTTCCAACTACTACGACTTAATGCATATCAGTTTGTCCATATCTTATATCCATCAACAATACATAAAATCCAAAATATACCATCATATTTTACGAAAATATCATACATATGTGCTATATTTTAAAATTAATTTATTAGATTTTAAAAAAAAAATCCCACAAGGTATGGTTTTTAGTACTTATGTATGATGTGAAGTTGATTCCCAATATTAATTGCTAGATATTCATCCCCAGCACTTATCAAATAAAATGATCCGCATGCCCCTGGATAAGTTAACAAGCAAAAATGAACTTGTCTTTTTGTTTGTTCTAATTGTAAGGAAAAAATAATAATGTGTGTGTATTAATCTCTTGCTTCAAGTGTATATTTATCAAAATATTTAACAACGTTTATTTATTGAGTTTCAACCATTGTATTTGGAGATGAAAATTTTAAATCTTCGTTCTTTTAGTTAAAATATAATTCCTTAATAAGCTGAGGATTAGCATTAATTTACTTAATTATATTAGGTAAAATATATAATATTATAGAGTAATCTTTGATGTTTACCTTAACCATGGATTTTAGCTTTATAATAAATTCGGTCTGTATGATTTGAATTTAGTTGGAACTTCTTATATAATATCTTTACCAAATTGACATAGGCTTATAATAGTAGGTTTAATGTTAATAATAAATGCAAACTTTAACCAAAAGAATAATAAATATTAAATAATAGTTTTAAAGCCTTAATTAAGTGTAGAGAAAATTATATATATAATATTAAAGAGTCGGTGTGATTTTGTCGAAACCGGAGGCGGAAAGAAACATCCATAAACCACGGGAAATATTTTATTATTCTCACCCGCCTTCACGCATTACTTCCTCACCAACCAATCAAATTTCGTCTTTCGTTTATTTGTTTGTTTTTCAAAGTCAGACAAACCATCTACTCTTTATTTTAGGATCTTTAAACTTACCTTGTTATGTTTTTTACTTTATTATTATTCCTTCCTTTTACTCATGTAAGATAAGATTTTAACAAAATCAAGTGCTGCAAAGTTAATGATTATTTTATTCGAGTTTTTAAAAAATAAAATAAAATTGCAAAAATATTTACTCCTATCAAACAATTTTGAGGAAGAAAAAGGTCTACAAAACTACGATATAAAATAACAAAATTGTTACACAATTAATCATGATGCAAATATGCGTACACGATCGTCTAGATATAAATAAATTAAAGAATTATTTAAATATGCGTACACGTCTAGATATGAGTAAATTATTGTTTGAATTTATTTGAAATAGACTATTGTTTAAATTAACTTTTTTTTTTGTTGTACTTTTTTTTACTACTAATTTTTAATACGTTTGTTACATGTGTTATTTTTAATTATTTTATCATATTGAAAAAATCTCATTTTATTTTAGAATATTTTAAGGACATTTTTTGCGAAAATGCTGTATACATTTAGTACATTCATATCTGGAGAAAAAAAGATTTATACGTGGTAGTAGAAAGTTTAAAATTCTTAAAATTAGGAAAATTTTAAAATATTAAAGGTAAATCTATGAATTTTATAATTCCTTTTTATGAATCAATTTTGAAGACTTTTAATTTCCTAAATCTTTGAATTCTAGTTTTTAACATCTTTTCATTTGTTAATCGACATACTTATAGACAAAATCACATTGTTGTCAATAATATCGGTTAAAATTTTAAAAGACGGTAAATCCCACCTCATTTTCAAATTTAATTTGATTGAACCTTTTATTTCTTAATTAGATTACAATATTTGATTACGAATGAAAATTCATGGTAGAGTCTCCATTTTATTACAATTACAAAATACTAAAAAACAATAAGAAATTAAACAAATGGAGTTCATTTTTTAAAATTATGATGGATGAATTACATTACTACCTAATTAAAGTCTTCTAAACATTGATCCGACTTTAATAGTCTTTTCAGCATGAGACTATTCAAACGTTTCAAAGTCAATAATTATATCATGATGTGAATTTTGAGATCTAGAAAGTTTGCTATTAAAAAATGTTACTTCCAGCAACATCAAATAATACAGAGTCAACAAACACGAATAAATCACTATCAAAGAATTTTGATAAAACTAACATAAGCCACAAAAACATGTTTATTCTCGACGATCCGAATGTGGTTGGAATTGTTACAGTCATTCTAGTAAATCGTCAAATGATACACAGATAGACTAGAAGACGAAAAAAGTTTACCTACTGTAACAAAAACTTGTTGGTTGTATAATAATATACACAACTTTGTAAAATATGTTGCTAAAAGATTTAATAATTAATATACAAATAATGTCAAGCAAACAAAATGTACTCTAAAAATTAGTTTAATACAACATTAAAATAATAAAAATAAATAAGATAAATAACAATATTTTGAAATTTTATTAAAAATACATATTTTTTAAAACTTATTAATAATAGGTCTTTTATAAAGCTAAGTAGAAAAAGATATTACCGATTCTTAAATATTTATTAAAGATAATGCTTTAGTTAGGATATAATTCGAGAACTAATTTGGAATATTAAAGATAGACATTCCATTAATATAGAAATATTTGCTTCAATTTTATTAGCAAATAAATCTCAAATTCATTTTGGATATAATCAAATAATTGAGTTTGTAAAATACATGTTTCGCAAACCTAACCACGCCCATATAAAATAAATGGTGGAAACTATGAAAAACCCCAAATTTATGGGCAAAATCAAAATTACCAAAAAATCATAAATGTGCTTGTCTATATTTTACTAAAAATCTTATCTCGCGAGATTTTGCTAAATTCCCAACTATGTAAACTAATTTTCTTATTGGGTTAGCGATAGGAATAGCAAAATTGGAGATATCACCTTGAAAAATAACAAACAGCGACAAGAATAAGAAAAATAGCAAATTCAAGGCGCATCCATTTATTTAATTATATTAATTCCGACTCTGCCCTCATTATAAGATAATTTGTAGATTCAATTACTGTGTATCTGAATGGATCCAACATAAGGTAGGATATGTGCATTTGAGAAAGAGTATATTTTACAAACAACCTTCAATTTAGTAAATCCTAACTAAATATGGGATTTTGTTTCTGGACGAGATTATAGCAACTTCCTCCAAAATAATGGCCAATATATCATTTATTAACAACTTCGATAATTTATGATTAAATAATACATGATATATATTTTAATAACAATTTGAAGTTATATAGTTAAGTAAGTACACAATATATATTTTAGATTAGATTCCAAACATTCAACGCAGATTTGGTATGGAGAATATGTTCATTAACATATATATATATATTAAAATGTATTTTCAAAAAACCTTCATTATTTTAAAATTTATTATTTTAAAATGTACATTATTTATATATTTCTTTAAAAAATATTCCGAAAATATGTATTTTTTTAATAATATTTTGAAATATCATTATTCTTATTATTTGTTTTTATTATTCTAAATGTTGTTTTTAGGGGTGTTATCAAGCATTGATTTTACTAAGCATCAGGAACTCAAGTGAACGAAGGAATAATAAGGAAAACAAACATTTTTTATTGCGGAGGACGAAGTTGGAATCGTTTTGATTAATAAGCTCCTCCGAAAAAAGAAAAATATGAATATTTTCCTGCCTTGTGCCGAATGTATGAAAAGTTATTTAAAGAGAACGAAGCTGGAAGCTGGAATCGTTTTGCAGAGGACAAAGTTTGAATCATTTTGGGTTCGAAGAGTTTGAAGGGTTAAGTGAACTTCTTTTCGTGAATGTTTGATACTTGAAGGGTTTAGAAGGTGTTGAAAGATTTGAAGGGTTTGTAATGTATGATAACGTTCTTTTGCGCACGAGTTGAAGAAAATATGAAACAGCTACCCAAATTCTGTTTTGAATTTAGAATTTGATGGAGATGAATTTTGACTTTTGGAAAAAATTAGGATTTTGATAGGTTTTAATTGATTTGATTTTGTTGATAGTAAAAAATTAGGAGATAGATGTAATCATTGTTTTTTTAAAGTTTGAGTCAATTATGAAGTATTTGTGGTTTGTGGGATAATTGTATGTGGGATGCTAGTTTTTCACTAGATTAGGAGTATTTAAGACATTGTTGCAGCAATTGTTTTCTTCATATTTATTAATTTAAATTAAATTTAGTTATTTATTGAAAGAATAGGATAATTGTATTTTGCACATCTATATCTTACTGAAATTCTTATCCCGCGAGATTTTGCTAAATTCCCACCTATGTAAACTAATTTTCCTATTCCTGCAAATATCTCATTAGATAATGTTTCTAAAAAGATTTAGACAAAAGACCTAAATTTAATGGAAAGTTTTAAAATTGTCCTAAATTATGATTTATTTTCTTGATTAGGTTTTCGTATATTTTTAGGACAATTATAACTTTATCATAATTATTAATTATATATAATTTTCAAAATTAAATGCAAATTATTTTCTTATTTATATACTCAATTTATTACGTAAATGATAACTTTCTTCATCATACATACATACATATATTAAATAGAATATTTATTAGCTTTGCAATAATTTAAATATAGTATAAATTATTATCTTATATGGTAATAATATTTTTAATTATACTATAAAATAATTATTTTCAATTTCATGCTCAAACCAAAAGCGTTCTTCTCACGATCATCAATTCTAACGTCGGTTTTCTTCTCCGATTTGTATTTCAAAAAATTACCTTCTTCTTCCTTTTCGATTTACTATAGAATATACCGTTAATCTTTTTTTTTCCTTTCATTTTTCATTTCGTATATTATTTCTTTTTTCGTTTCGTAGCATATATTTTTTTCTTAAAAAATTTGCTCTTTTTTCGTTTCGTAGCATATATTTCAGTCATGTTCCTTCTATTTTGTTTAATTTTTTATTATTTAGTTCATCTCCATGTCATGCTCGACATAGAATGTTTATTAAATGGTTGGTCATTCGTATATACTATGATATACCATTGAATAATAAATTTATGTTTTGTGATTATTTGTCATATATATACTTCTCATAGATTCAATAATACATACATATATTCTTTTTCATGTTCTGTGATTTTTTCTTATTGCATATACCAATATATACACAAATTATATATTCATTTAGTATTTTTTTTATTTCTTACATATATGCTACTAAGTAATTCATTTATGTTTTGTAATTTGTTACATATATACTACTACATATATTCAATAATACATACATAGATTTTTTTTCTTTCATATTTTGTGATTTTTTCTTATTGCATTTATATACCACTGTATATACTGATTATGTATCCCATCAGTATTTTTTTTAATTCTTACATATATACTACTGCATAATACATATATTTCTTATGATTTGTTACATATATACGACTTCATATATTTAATAATACATAAATGATGTTATCTTCAATATACTCAATAACCATAATGTATTTCGAATACAAAATATAAATTATTACTAATCTTAAATTTTTGTCAATTTTTTTCTTCGAAAGATTACTGTACCAGTCGGTCGGCGATGTTTTTCTTCTTAACCGCTTATAGTTCCCCCAATCTTCTATTATTCGGCGTCTTTTGTGGGAAAAATGGAATCAATATTCAATGTTTTCAAAGAAGAAAACTTTTACCTTTTTTTTTTTAATTTTCTAAACTACGGTAACCCATGTCCCTGATTTCTCTCCTTGTCTGTCTACCTTTTATAAACAAATTAATATAAGAACTTTTCATTCATAAAATATACACTATATTATTCAATATATACTATAATTAGGTAGAATATATGAAAAACAATGCAAAATGAAAGAAAGAATGAATGGAAAGAAAAATTGAAAAGTGAGAAATTTTTTTAACAAAATTATCAAAATAAAAAAATGTAAATATTAATAGAATTAATCACTTACATATTTATAAATGTAAATATTTATCTTGATCCACTTTTCTTTTTCTATTTTTTAATATATTATTAATAATAAAGATGGGATATTTGTGTAAAATATTAGTGAATTTAGGACCTTTATAAAAATTTTGAGAAATTTCACTAAATGTCATATAAGCCCAAAAGCCCAATTTTCTTCAGCCCAACTTTTTATGCTCGAAATTATATGCCCAACAAAGAAAGAACGGTTAAAACAAAGGAAAAATAAATGACCTTTCTATCCTCGCATTGGCCCAACAAGTTCATTTAGTTGACATATATATTGTTTTATGGATATGATTTATAAATATTAAATATTTAAACTTTAATAAATGTATTTGAACTTTGTAGATAGTTGTTTAGCAAAATATTGAAATTACTTTTTAAAAAATATATACGTATAGCAAAATTCATAAAATATTTTACTATATCTTGGAATTAGTTTTAATCATTTATATATTTTTTTGTTGTCCATAATAATTATTCTTAAGGTAGCATGAAATATTAATTGCAAATGTATTTGTTGAAATTTATTAAATCTAATTAATATTCTTATACTTAGTAGTTAATTAAAATTAATAGTATTAGTTATTTAATCAGGTTATACTTACTTTTACTATTCATGTAATGCCTCAATTCGAGGATTTGGATTGAGAATTAGACCAAGATTCTACACCCGATGGCTCTGACATTCTTTTGCAACTCGACTACGTCATCCTTACTTGCTTAAAGACTTTTGAGAGTAAAAGTTGTCCTCTATAAACCAACACAGGTTTTTTCAGCATATTTTGTCTAGGAAGTCATCTAACACAGGTTGTTCCAAACTAAACACGCTTAACTTTAGAATTTATATGATTAAACTACCGAAAAGGTAGATGCACCTTGTTAGTCTAAGTCTTTCTTAACCATATTTTTATGTACTTAGAATTCCTCTTGTTTATATATGATATCGATTCATTCATGTTCCTGTTCTAAACTCAAGATGTTACAATTCATCATCTATGTATAAAAATAGCACATGTATGGAGGATATTAAAAAATTCATGTCATACAAATTTTACAATTTCCTTGATAATGATATCATATATTTTAAAAATTGAAATCATGTCAAAGAAATAATGATATTAAATATCGATTAGAAAATTCATAATAAAATATGTGAAACAACCAGACCCTTAAGACCACATAATTTAAGACCACATAATTGATGAAAGGCTGCATTTTGCTTGGCTACTACTTTTAATATAAAAAATGTAATAAAATACTCATGTAACATGAGATTATCGGTCGTACATTTACTCACACTTGTTAACCCTGATTATTCTTACGAGTTGTTGTCACATCCCTCCTGCAAACCTGCTTGTTGTCTCATAGAGCGATGTGACTCGAGCATCCTTGACGCGATTAAACACCAAAGACACTCCTTAGACTTTCTTAACTTAACTTAACCACCAAAACACTTAACAAATAAACTTAAGGTGATTATAACTTATCATGGAAAAGATAAAACAACCTTTAAACTTTTACTATCAACAAGGCATTTAGTACAAATATACAGAAACAACACTTAACCAAAAATACAATAACACTTAAACTTAAAACACCTGGCAGCTTTTCGTCTAGCAAGTCCAAACTTTCTCTCCTCTTGACCTCAAAACCAAAGTCCTAGAAGATAAATTTTGAAAGAATAAGTCTAAAAGACTTAGTGAGGTTTTATGAAATCCTTTTCGCCATACCTTTTCATAAACATCATTTCACATAATATCAAATCATTTCATTTTGCATAAACCTTTCTTTATACTTAACAAACACATTTATAACATTTTCACATAAACACACATTAGTTAACATTCATTCATTTCGCTAAGGATCCCGAATCGTTCTCTATGCTTGGTCTCATTACCTCGTGTTTGACTACTCTATCAACAGCATCCAAGAACATATAAATTTGTTCTTGTTGCTCGGGCCGCTAAGTTTTAAAAGCTCCTTTCAATGCATAAGCCAGCTTCTTATCACCATGTAGTCCGTACAGTCCATGGTGGCCTTGACTCTTCATGTGCACATAAAAGTTAGCATCATCTCAAGGAATCAACTAATGGTTTGAAAACCATTTCATAGCATTGAAATCGTAATCATCAAATCAAGATTTAACATTCTAAATCATGTTTGAACACATAAACTTTTCATAGAAATCTCTTTTTGAAACACTTTCTCATTTGAAATCATCTTTCAAAATAGTAGAAGGAAATCACAAAAACGATTTTAACATAAAAACATTTAAGAAATTCACTCACAAATCATGGATCAAACCCTTGACTAAAATGCTTGACCGATTTTCTCTTATCCTGAAATAATGGGAAACAACTCCAATTAATTTTCAAATCATCAAAAACATCAAACATAGCCCCAAAACGCTTAGAAAAACCTTTCTAAAATCAAAACACATGTCCAAAATGCCATGCTAATTTCTTAAACTCAGCCACTGCCCAAAACCTCATTCTCGGCTAGAACTCTGCTTCTTCTTTAGAGCTTTATAACATAAAATCCATAACGTAAATAAAAATACTTTCTTCTACAAACTTGTTTCAAAATGTCTTAATATTCATACCTCAAAATTTAAACTTCATATTTTAAAGGATGAACTCTACGGCTCTCTAGAGGTCCACGTTGCTCAAAATCACCCGTATTCTAACCTTTCTTGCTTTCTACAGCTAAAACACAGTCCTTCTTTACTCAAATTAAATCAGAAACTCCAACTTAGAAAATAAACTCAAAATTGAGACTTTTAAGATTAATTTCATTCAAAACGCATGAGTGGGAAGTGAGAAATTCAATGTTGAAATTGGCCTATTTATAGAGTCTATTGCATGAATTTACGTTGACACCTCATCCTTGCTTAAATTCGCCTTAAACCTTATTAAGACACCTCCTACTTACTTTTACACCTCAAAACGCATGCTAACAAGGTTTTGACAGTTCCCTAAATCCTTAAACATGCACATAATTGTCCAAAACACATAGCTAACTTCCAAGGCCATCTCGCCTAACTTCTCGCCCAAACTACATAACCCGACTTAGAAAAGTTATAACTTAAAATAAGTAAATATTTTGACAAAACTTCCTTCTACAAAGTTTCTCTAAAATGAGTTAACTTTCTTATCACAAAACTTCAGACTAAAACACCAAATAATGCGTTCTATAGCCTTCTGGGAGTGCACCTTACTCAAATTCCCTCGCAAACTGATCTTCTCGCCTTATCTAAAATGCCAATTTTATCATATCCAAAACACCGAGAAGCCATCCTCAATAAACTACACTCAAATTCTGAACTTTCAAAACTAATTTGAGTACAAACGCTCAAGTGAGTTGTGAGAAACTCCTTTTCGAAGTTAGCTAAAACGCCTAACCTCTATGATCCTTCTTTCTCGCCAACCTTAAACATTCAAATTGCCTAAAGTACTATTCTTTGATACTTAACCAAAAATTTCCCTTCTTTCTAACCTTTTAAACTCTTAAACTTCTACAACACGACCTTCCTTCTTTTCACTCATAACAACACACTTACCAAAATACTTCTCGAGCCTACTTCTATGTCTTGATTTTGCTCAAAACTAATCCTTTCAAGCTCTTTGAAAATTCTAAGATACCTAAAGTTCGGGTCTTACAGCTGCAAATTTTTAATAGTGAATCTTACAACTTGCATTGTTCTAAATCCCATAAATGATCATTGGAAGAGTATTGACCGACAATTCAACAACGAATTTACTGATGGTAAAATCTGACAAAGGAGAGTTACCTAACCTTCACGTGCCACAAATGTTGAATTTGTATTTAGGGTTAACAAAATAATCAAAACAACAATGTAATACTTGTCACAACCACTCCATGCTTAAGTTAGTTATCAACACATAGGTTAGAGCAAGTTATCAAATTATGTGATGTCAAATTATTATTTTCCATTTATAATAGACAAATCTAAGGTTGCTCTAATCTTTTTAGGAATTTGAGTTTGGAGAGCTGAATTAGGCCACATAGGGAGCCACGTAGAAGATAAACCTTAACCTTGTTCTCTATTTTTGAGATTGAGGTCGGCTAAAAGCCCAATTGACCTAACCCACTATTTGTTGGTGGCTCAACTATGTCTGTTTCCTTCCCCTTGTATATCCTTTTAGGAATGAGCTCCAAAGGGTTGGATCAGACTAATAAAAGGGGTGTTTAGTGTGTAGGCCCCTGAGAAATGAAGTTCGTCAGCTTCGACCTCAAGCTAATTGGGTCAAGTTGCAAAATTACCTTGTCCAATACAAATTACCTTGGCCAATATTTTTCGGCTCCTCATATATGGGCTTCCTACTCGCCTAACATCTATCTAGGATGAGTTTGCTTTTTCAATTTTACCTTGAGACTCGTTCTATTAGTTTTTTTCAAAATTTCCAAAATTGCCTACAACAAAAAATCACTTTGCTTTATACTATGTTCTAATATTGTTTCTACTTTGTTATATAGTTGCTTCTCTTTGTTGTCATTTTTCCCTTCTTGTTTGTTTTTCATAACTAAACATAGGTTCTTATAGCTATATTTATTACATATTAATCAAAGAAACTAAACTCACTCTCCCTTACTCTCTTAATGAGTAATAATTTAATTTTTATATTTTAAAATTTTGGACAATTTAACATCTATCATATAAAATTTCATCAAATCTGAGTGTAGATTTTTTATAAGGGGATGATTAAAGGTGTGTTTGGTTTAACCTTTTAAATGTTTAAATTTGAAAACAAGTCATTTAAAAAAATAAATTATTTGACAATTACTCAAAATAGCTTTTGAAACGCTTTTCACGTGTATTTTAAACAATTTTCTTCCAAAGAGAAAATAAAAATATTTTTTCCAATAAAAAACACTTTTCATTTGGTAAATCAAGCATATCCTTTTTTTTAGTTTATAAATAGGGGCGTTTTAAAAAAATAGCAAAAAAATTTATGATAATAGGGTCCATGTCACTATATTTTCTAAATTGCAAAAGTAGCAAATTTAAAAGTGGATAGTCCCCTCATAGTCATCTGATATATCTAATTACTTATTATATTTGTATTATTCAAAAACGAGGTGCTATGAGCTGTTTTTTTCTAAATTTTTTTGTGGTCCTCAATAAAGTTATTAATCAACCTGAAAAGAAATTTAATCAGATTTTAATAATAATTTTTTTATGATAATGACTAAATTGTTATCATATTCAATGTAACTCAAAGAAAATAATACTTACTATGCAACAACTTTCCTATGCTAACTTTATAGATAATAATACATGCAACCACTTAATAGATAATAGGTTTAGATTTTCATGCAACCACTCCCGATGCTAATAAGGGGCTAAATATTACAAAATTTAACATAAAAAAGTCCAAAAATATACAAGGGTGTTTCAGACAATAATTATCTAAAACTATAATAATCATCTCTCACATCCCCAATTAGCTACAATAAATATTATTTCAAAACTCCAATTTTCTATAGCTTTTACTATTTTACATTAATCATCCTTTTAATCTTTGATACACTGCTTATTGTTTCCTTCACAAAGTAAAAAAATCTACCCTTCAAACACATACTATAATAACTCAAACTAAAACAATCTAAATTGAAAACACAAACTATTGTAAACCTATGATTATAATCACTCACTCTTTATCACAAAAACTTCTAAAGGCATGTTTGGGCAAAAGAGTGGAGTGGAGTGGATTGGGGTGACTATAATAGTCCACTTTTTGGAGCTAGATTTAGTTTTAGTGGGGCATTAGAATTTAAGCTAACTCACATGTCATTTACTATTCTTCAACTCCAAGGGTTATTTGTTTCAAGGGTTGAGAAGT
>JBBPDI010000009.1:19542988-19555377 GCA_037974545.1 Cucumis variabilis | reverse complement strand
CACATTTTCATGGCAGATAGTTTAACACAATATTCCATTCCATTAGAGGTCTAGGATGTTCAGTTGCCATTTGTTGGAGAGAGTTAAAGGGTATGAAGGCAGGCTTAGAACACAACCATATGCTCATTAGAATGTTTTGCCAAAAAGATGAAAATAGATTGATTTGGGGATTAGAACTCGTTGATAGATGACCAACCTTCCTTAATGTACTGTAGCCATGTATATACTACCCGAGTTGAAAATATTTTTGGGTTTAATAGAAATGTATTTTATTGTTCGCATAATGTAACTATAGTGATGTATTTATTAACCCAGTTGAATCTTTCTTTTTTTCCACCTTTATTCCACCGGCAAGTTTTCAGTAATTGACTACGGAAGCAGGAAGAGGAAACAGGGAAAATGTTTTCTTTTTTGGGGTTGCTAACTAACCTCCTTTACACATTTTTAGTAGAGTTTGTAAAACTGCGATTGATTCGGAAAGCCATGAATGGAAAAGGTAATATGTTGTCAATGTAAAACTAATATGTCGTCAATGTAAAAGGAAAAGGTAATATGTTGTCAATGTAAAACTAATATGTCGTCAATGTAAAACTCTCTACTTATACATTTCCTATTAGATTGGTCAAACTTTGCTTGAATTCTTAAAAAATTGTTGATTCCGATTGGCCAAACTGTTTGAATTCTTAAAAAATGGTTGATTCAGGTCTAATCAATAAAGGAACTTAGGCCTCTATACTCCAATTTTAGTGACATTCTTTATCATTAATTCATATTCCTATATTTATATTTGGAAATAACATGCAACCAAGATTGTTGATTTAGTATAAATCAATTTGAGATCTTCACGTTTAGCGGTTGAAGATGTTAAAATAAATAGTTTCTTTCAAGTGGTATATTTTTCGAATTTTACTGTCCTGATTAGCCACTCACTCCACATATGTTAAGAAATTCTAGATAAATAATTTCCACATATGTTAAGAAATTCTAGATAAATAATTACCAAACATTACCAAGGTTGATTCACAAATATTTCCTATCTTCCTATTTTATTATGGTAATTATTTTAAATGATAAAATTTTTAAAAGTATTTACAAATATAGTAAAATATCATAATCTATTTGCGATTAATCATAATAACCAATATAGACTACTGTCATTATATCAATATCGATAGACTACTACTAGTCTATCTTATGTGGGTCTATACTACCAAATTGAAAAAATAATAACATAAAATATCATCAAATGGAAACCACATTCAAATTTAATATTAAAAAACACTGATAATGGAGCTAAGGATTATCAATTTGGTTGTATGGGACCAATTAGTCTTTTTCTTCCTGTAGATGCTTTTGAACGATTTTTCAATTTTTGCCTTGAAAGCTATTATTGTTAGAGAGAATGTCATCTATCTTTTGTCATTTACATCAAATTGGCTCAAATCTCCAATCTTGTGTTTGTACTAACAAAAATAAAATAAAATAAAATATGCTTGTGCAATGGAGAAAAATTCAAATGAATTGATCATTGGTTGGACAATTTTCTTAAATATATCTTTTTTTATTTTTGAAAAAAAATCCCAATTTATCACTTCTAGTTTCAAGTGTCCAAATTTAGTTCGCTTAAGAGATATAAGTATTGTGGCAGAATTAAAATGTTAAAAAATTTAGCTTGGCATTCAATTTTCTTTTAATTGCAGATATAACAAAATGTAGCTTTTTTAATTTTCGTTAATTATACATGTCAATTTTCGGTTTTTCTGAAGCCATATATTCCAATATACATCATTTAGATGTATAAGTTATTTGGTAATATGAAAATATGAGTTTTTGAATTTTTTTTTCTCTTATTTCTTCAATCTCAAATCATTATTTTATCAAAAATTTGTCTGAAATAGCACTATCAAATTTTTGTCTTACAAAACTAACACTTTATTAGAAAACTTGTTACAGTAGTTTTTTTTTTGTACATCTCTTCTGAAATCATCCACCGAGATTTGCTCAAAATTTTATCATTTTATATGTCATGCATTGGTTTTGACTTTTTCGATGAAATCTCAGCCAATATTAATACCAAAATTCTACTGTGTTTTCAAATTTTGTATAATTTTTCCAAATAATTTTTATATTTTTTCTCCATAATTTATCTAAATTTGGTTATCTGTGTCAAACTTTTGTCAAAAGTTAGTATAATTTTTCAAATCTCTAACCTAATTTATGTGTTTCACAATTATATTAATTTCCAAATTTTTAAATGGATTTACAGATTATAGATTTTTCAGTTCAATTTAATTTTAAATTTTAGAATTGATAAAAAAAAAAGGTGTAAGATTGGAAAAATATAAAGAACTCGGTATTAATTTGAATGAGATTTTACGGAGAAAGACCAAATACATAAAATCTTGGTGTTAATTTGACTCAAGATAACATAGAGATTCTTTATGTTTTTCGAATCTTGTTATTATTAGTATTTCAAAGTTATATCTGGGCAAAAATTTGAAAAAATTAAGTAAAGTTTGACAAAGATTTGGAAAGTTTACACAATCTTTCAAAAAGTTGTACGACCCAAAACAATAGAAACATTGTTTTTTTTAGCTAAATTTTGGTGGTTGATCTCATCAAAAAATTAGTTAAATAAGTTTTCAAGAAGTGTGTTAGTTTTATAAAGCGTAAATTTAATAATGCTTTTTCGAACAATTTCTCATTTCTCTTCTCTTTAACATCATCATATATATTTACTTTTTGCAATTTTATTTGCAGGTCAATTTTTTTTATCATCACTACCTATTGTATTTTATTTTTCAATTATGAGATCTCTATGTTTCGGTTTTAAGCGTTTTTTTGTTTGATTTAGAATATATTTTTTTTCTTTAACTCATAATTTCACAAAATGATATATATATATTTTGAAGTTTTAAATCAAGTTTTAATCGTAAACCAAAAATTTAAAATTAAAGTTTTAATGTTGCAATTTGCCTAGGAGTATTTCGCCAGGTGAATATTTGTATTTTGCCCTGTTTTGACACTTGATGTCTCACCTTGTGTAGTGATTAGAACGCCTAAGAATCAACTCACAAGAACTTGTTACATACTAATCAGTCCGTCTAATGATTAGCTCACCTGATCAAAACGCCTACTGCAAAATAGAAAGTAGTTAAAAAAGAAGGCTGAGTCGCGGATATCGCTCTCTTTAAGAAGTTTCGTGACTCTACTTCTTTGTGCAAGCAGATTTCTAAAGCCTCATCTCCAGGATAAAGCAGTTGTGTCCTTCAATCAGTTTTGCACTGGAAACTAATTAGAATCTTAATACTCAAATAGACACTTTTTGCTCAGAATCTTTCAAAGAAAGTTTTTAAAGAGAGTTTTTCTAGTTTTTCTCATATTTAGAGATGAAGAATGAAAGGTCTTTATATAGCGGAGGAGAATAAGGATGTTGGAACTTAATTATGAGAATCAAAACGTTTGCTAATTAAATAGGAAAATTTAATTGAAAATGTTAGAGTTTAATTAAAAAAAAAGGAATTAAAATGTTTAATTCTTTTATGACGCGAAATGGTCATAATGATTTTGTATTAGAGAAACTGACTTAATATCATTATTACATCTCATCTTGCCTAGCCATCTCACCTAGGATGGTGGTAAGTGCGTGAAGATTATAGCAAAACACTCTTAATCATCTTGCCTAGGATGACAGTTTTCGTGTAGAGATTGACATCACACAATTTATTTGCTTATCTTCTTTCCTCTCCAAACTCTCATTTGGATTAATATTTTTGATAATGACATCTTCAAAAAATTTCATCAACAATCCCCCACTTGAATTTTTTTTACTATCAGTCCCCCATTTGAAAATTTTTAAAAACATTTTCATCAAGCAATGTCTATATTTATAATATTGTGCTTAAGTAAATGTTTCTAATGACTTGAACCTTTACGTAGTGACAATAGTTTAGAGTATTGTAAAGTAACTCGTAGTTTTAAACTTTACTTTTAATAAAATTGTATACACAACATTATTCGAGTGAAGTTCTAAAATTGTCCATGCTTTAAGGCCTTCCATGTATATCTCAGTTTAGTGGACGCTCTAGAGAATTTGTCCAGAATTCCATAGGAAGTGGCCTTCACTTCCACATCCACAAAGGTGAATCCATCAAGAGTACTTTTGTAGCTAGGTACCCTACTTGATGTCAAGTATATAATTCATTGAGAACAAAGTTAAGCATTTCCATACACTTTAAGATGTCATGCTAATTATCGAATCATAAGAATAGAACTTCTAATTATTTTAGCATGATTCTCGTCATATTACTTGTGACTTGTTTCTTGGGATCTTTGGTCTTTCAAGTTGGATTTACCTGACAAGTAATTCAGTTTTCTATAAGCTTGAGTCCTATTCTTTCTGAGATTTTAAAAACCATCTCTCTTGCTAGTCCTTTCATCAAAGGATCAGCCAAGTTATCATTAGACCGTACATAATCTACTATCACTGAACTAGTAGTGAGAAGTTCTCTAATGGTATTTGTTTACGACGTATCCATCGTCTCTTACCGTTGTAATAATGGTTTTGAACTTCTGCGATAGCTGTAGTACTATCATAATGAATTAGTATGGTTGATACCGATCTTTTTCATGTGGGAATCTCTGATAGCAAGCTTCGAAGACAACTTACTTCTTCATTAACAGTAGCTAGTGCTATCATTTCTGACTTCATCGTTTACTAGGCTACGATAGTCTGTTTCTTAGATTTTTAAGCAACCGCTCCTCGTGCTATATTATTAAAAATATAGGTACTTATAGCCTTTGAGTCATCTGTGAGAGTGTTCCAATCAACATATTTGTAACCTTCAAGTACAATGGGAAACTTTTGATAATGTAATTCTAGATTTTGGGTTTTCTTACGATATCTCATTACTCTTTCTACAACATTCTAGTGTTCTAGGCTAGGTCTAATAGTAAATCTACATAGTAAGCCTACAACGTAAGCTATGTCTAGTCTAGTGCAATCAACAACATACCTTAAACTACTTATGATACTAGCTTACTCATATTGGTTAACACTGTCACTAGGGATTTTTAACAACTTAAGACTAGAATCATAAGGTGTACAAGCTATCACTACGATTACATTAGCTTAATCATAAGGTGTCTTATTCCTTTTGAGTTATAAAACTCATTAAAGGCAACTAAATCATATTCAGTTCCTCTATCACTACGAAATCTCTTAATTTTCTTTATTAAACTAATTCTCTATTTCAGTTACAAACACTTTGAACATGTCAAATACATCACTTTTATTCTTAAGCACGTAAATAAAAGTAAAGTCGAAACAATCATCTATAAAAGTTGTAAAATAACTTTTACTGTTCCTAGTTAACATATCATCAAATTCACATAAATCAGAATGAATTAACTCTAGAGGTTCAATTATCCTAGTTATAGATTTATGTGAAGTCTTTATTATCTTAGCTTGACTACAACATGCATATTTTTCAAATTCATGCAACGATAACTTAGAAATAAGTTTCAACCTCCCCGTGTTGCTAATTAATCTTTTATTAACATGACAAAGTCTAGCATTTCAATATTAAAAGTAGACAACATGTAAGCATAAGACATTTTCCTATTCATTTTCAAAATCAACTTAAATATGCCAGCAGTTGCATAACATTTTCCTACAAATACATTATTTTTGGTTAAGGTAAATATGTTAGATCTTATAGTTTGCGTGAAGCCAGCCTTGTTGAGGGGATATCCGAAGATCAACTTAGACATGTTTAAAAACCTAAAATCGATGTATTAGGTTGGCTTCATTACTTCAAATGAAATCAATATATCAGTTGTGCATTATTCATATACATCAAATTGTTGAAAATAGATATACCAAAAGGAGTCAAGTATATCACTTCTACATTACTATATACCACTTTTAGAGGTCAATCATTTAATAAATATACCACTTTTAAGATCCATTTAGTTGGTTGGTGGAATTTATTTATCTTGATTTGAAGAAACCATTTTCCAAGAATTATGAAGGGTTTTGATTTATTTATTTTAGGAAGATTTTTTTTTTATTTATTTACTTTAGGAAAACGTACTTTTTTGAAACACATCTATAATCTATAATCTGTCATATATAATTTATATCTATGGTATATTTAAAAACATGAATGAGAAGAAATTTTTTGTTTCATTAATGCCCTTTCGTATAAGAATTTTCAAATTAAGTCATTTGTCTAATTTTATCCACTCATGCACTAGAAACTTCAAATTAGTACCATTAAAAAATTATATTAAAAGCCACAACTTTTAAAATTATATCAATTTATTTCTCTCCACCTTCTATCTCATGCAATGATGGTGATCTTCTTCTTTTTTTTTTTTTAAGGAATTAGAATTTAAATTTAAATTAAACAATAGAGCATTACTTAACAATATTTAAATTTATGATAGGTAAATCATTTTTTTATATAATATACCAACCATGATTTTTCCCTTTATAATTTTAATTCTTAGTTATCTATCACATTTGTTAATTTTGTATTCTTAAGTCTATTCATAAGTTACAATTTCCATATTTTTAAAATAGTTTTTTCAAAAATAGAAAAAACAAACTATTTACACTCCGTAGAAAAAATCACATTAAAGGACAAAATTAATTAAACTTGATTTTTCTATGAAGTGTAAATATTTGTCAATTTTTTTTTTGACAATTTCCTTTTCTTTCTTAAAGTTAAATTATGATTTTCATATTTGAATAAAACGTAGTTTTCAAATTTTAGCAATTAATGTTTAACTATTTTTAAATTTGTAAAACACTTCAAAATGTATTAAGTTGTAAATAAAATTGGAGAAAACACTTAGAATGATATGAGTACCAACACAATAATTTTATTTATTTTTTAGTATAAATATACCCATAAATGCATTAAACATATATAACATCTGATGCATTCGTAAAATTTTCTAAAATATATTCATGAAATGAGAATTGGCACGTGAAAAACATGTTTAAAAAACTAGCTGTTATATATATAAGTCTCTATGTGGAGAACTTTTTTTCATCCCATTTTGGCTCTTATGTTTTCAATTCACTCTTGGTTTTAAATTTAACATTTTCACGTGACACATGTTCATTAGTGACTTATAGTCAGTATAAATCTATAAACGTGGAGAAATTTTGTCCCCTCCATCAACATTTATCCCTTTGCCCATTTTAATTAATTCTAATAATATATAACTAGGAGGTTTCATTTTAATTCTTTTCATGTGTATTAGAGTAAAAAATGAAGGTGACATGGACACTATTAAGTCTGGCAAATGTGCCACGTTAGACACTAGTCATCAAGCCATCAAGGATTTCCAACCATCTTCTAGAAATTCATGAATGGGTAATTGGTAGTTATAAAGGATACCTCATTAGACAATCAAATGAAGCATTCTGTCTCATCACAAAACTTCCACGTACATTATCTCTTTAATTGTTACATTATTTACATCCTAAAATTCAAGGGATATTAATTGTACAAGTTGACCATTGGTTATTGTAATTACACAGTGTGGATAATACATAGAGGATATTTCCAAATTCCAAAAACACTTTAAACCCTAATTTGGTATTAGAATCTATAATGGCTAACGCCCCTTCTTTTTCAAGCAAAACCTTTGGCCTCCCCTGGTTTCTCCAACTCGCCATTAAACTAAGTTCTCAACCAATTAACCACAACCAAGTTGGATGAGAGTAATTACCTCTTATGGAAGACCCTTGCTCTTCTGATTTTGAAGGGTTAAACTTGAAGGACACCTCACCGACGAGCAACCCTATCCTTTCAAGTTTGTCCTAAAGTCTAGTAGTACCAGTGCATCCGAGACTGATCCAAAAGAAGTTGAAGGAATAACACAAGCAACAAGAAGAGCGTCATCATTTGCAACTGTGATGCTAATGAATCCTTGTTTGAGCAATGGACCAAGAGAAAACTCAGATTAAAAGAACAACATAAAGAAAAAAAAAATCAGATTAAACAACATGAAATGGACAATTCCTATTTTCTATAGGAGCTGCCATTAGTCTTTTCATTTCATTCACTTGATAGAAAGGAGCAAAAAATCAGATTAAAAGCCTATATATATATCTATATATATATAGGCTTTAAAACCCTAGAAAGAGGAAAAAAAGGGACAAAGGAGAAATAAAGAGCACTCATGAAGTCCAAGATGTAGAAGAAGCCCATAAATAATAAAAGATAAAAAAGAAAAAATATAAGTTACAAAGTCAAAGGCCTTCAATATTCAGATTTTTTCATCTTCATTCTTAACATCCCCTCAAACGAGAGGGTGAGACAACCATACTAAGTTTGAACCGCAGATAATGAAATTGAGAATGTAATAAAGGCGTGGTGAGGTAATCAACAATCTGGTCAGTAGATGGAATGTAACAAATTTCAAGAGCACCTTAAACAACTTGGTCACGAATAAAGTGCACATCAATCTTAATATACTTTGTACGAGCATGAAAAACCGGGTTGGTAGCCAAAGCACTAGCACTAGCACTTATATTATCATCCCAAAGAACAGGTTGAGTGGAGACAAGGGTACCAAGTTCATGCAACAGTTATTGAAGCCATTTTATTTTAGCAGAGGCATGTGCGAGGCACGATATTCAGATTTAATGCTCAATCTGACAACACACTTTGCTTTTTGGATGACTAGGACACTAAGAAATTGCCAAGAAAGACACAATTACCAGCAATAGACTGACGATCATCAATACTAGAGGCTCAATTAGCATCAGAAACGACATGAATGTTTAAGTCATCGGAAGGGGAAATTAAAAGTTCCATGTCTATTGTACCACTGAGATAACGAAGAATACGCTTTACACCTTGCCAATAAACATCAGATGGTTATTTCAAAACTAACTCATATGATTGACAATATATGCAATACCCAATCAGGTGTTAGTTAGATATTGCAGTGCACCAACAATGCTTCGATAGAGAAAAGGATTTGACATCGGTGTGCCAACTTCAGCAAAAAATGCTTGCCAATAACGGAAGGTGTGGGAGACGATTTTAGCGACGCCAAATTGAGCTTACAAAGTAGATCATTAATATATTTTTATTGAGTTAGCAATAAGCCAGAAGGCAGGTGAGAAACCTAAATATCTAGAAAATAATTCAAGGACCCAAGGTCCTTTCAATGAAAACTACTTATTTAAGGAGACAACTAACTAATTGATTAGAGACAAATTATTTCTAGTAATTACGATATCATCAACATATACAAGTAAGAGAATAACAGTTGTTCCTTGTTGATAAATGAACAAAGAGTTGTTAGACTGACTGTTGGTGAATTCATACGACAATAGTGTCAATTTTGGAGTGTTATTATAACGATCCAACTATTTATACTAAGCTAAGATCATTACTAAAAAGACAATAACGAAAGGCACTTTCTTAAAAAGATGGAAACTAACAGTTTTATAAAATTAATATAAAATAAATGTTTGAAAGACATAAAATTCTCAAATATAGTAAAATATTGTGAAAACATGACCCGCAGGTTCTAAAAATTCTTTAAATAAAATAAATTGAATAAAATTTTAATTTAAAATGTCTAAAAACAAAATACTAAAAAATCGATGCATAGACATGGAAGTAGAATTAAATCCCTATATGGAAGGTCATAGACTCTTTTGTCACTCACCAGCTTTTCAGATTCTTTACCTTTGCCTGGAATATTAAACATAGAAAAAGGGTGAGTATATAAAATATACTCAGTAAGAGACTCACTACTAGTCTTACTAAGTGTTTGTTAACTTTTCATTAGGGCCCCATGAGGAGGTATCCAAAACTATCATGCGCCTAAATAAACACAATCTAGTGAACCCAGCATCTGTCGGTGAATCCAAAGGAATACCTATGATGTTAACGTGTAAGTGATTCTGTCAAATCACTCATAATCATGTTTTGACAGATTGGTGGTCCCATCAAATCCACACAATCATAAATCTGTGAAAGGTGGTGATCCCAAGGGACATCCATGTAGGTACATAACCCTAATAGACAAAGTTAAAAGAACATCATAGACCATAGCATGTAGCATATCATAAATATCACAACATGACATGAATATCAATCATAACATCCTTATCATGTGATTAATATATCATGTGTCATAACATATCAGTCATCAACGTCAAAATCAACACATTATGCATCTTAGCTACATCAATGCATAACGATAAACACATTCAAGGTCTTAAATTAATGTTTGAAGGTCCTGTAGTAAAATCTCTTACCTGAGATATTAGCTAAACAAAATACTCTCTAATTGACAGTAAAAAATTTTCAATTAAACCGATCTCAAAATTGAGGTTGAAACCAATTCAACCACGATAGAAAAAATTCATCATTTAAATCTTCATGATTTGCCAAAGGGACCTTCCAAAGGCAATAAACCAAAATCAATTACAATAATAACTTAATTTAGAGTCTCAATTAATTAACCTTCAATGAGTATTAAAATTTCATATAGATCCAAAACACTCACCTAAGTCACCAATCTTAACCAAAACCAGTGAGGCAACAGCAGAGGGTTATCTTAGTGAAGGAGATGAAGAACCTTTTCTTTTTTCTTTTCTCTTCAATTTAAACATTCCAATGCTATTTATAAACCCAAATAATAATAATAATATTTATCATTGTTATTTTCTTTTCCTTTTAGGATATATATATATATATATAATACCAATATATACATATATTTTGTTCTCATTATCTTTCCTCTATAAATTCCTTAAATGCACAAAATCTTAGGTATTTATAACCATTAATAATAATAATAATAATAATAATAATAATAATAATAATAATAATAATACTTCTTTATTATTATTATTATTCTCTCACCAAAATATATAATAAATATATATTTATTTAAATCATTATTCTCTTTCTTAATTAAAATATCTTATTTTCTCGTTCAATCAAATTAACCATCTTTCCTCATTGGCTATCTTATTTTTCAAATAATTATAATTATATTCCATCATATAATTAACTTTACTTTTTCATATTAATTGTTTATACAAAACCAAATAATTAATATCATATTCGACCAAAAATCCAAATTCTTAATTAAATATATATATATACACACACTTAATTAATTTCAATTCCACCAAAACCAACTTTTTCCTTCAAGACCCCAAATCAACTCAAATTCTCAATTCTTTTTAATTAACCAAATCTTTTCCAATAAATAAGTTCTTTTAAAATATCACAAATTCCAACATGAATTATCTTAACGCAATAACTAAATTTTAGCTCTAATTCTGAATATAATACCCAAATAATTTATGATACTTAATAAAATCTCCTTACAGATTTGGGATGTTACATTTTTTTTCAATATTATAGTCCAATATATAATTATCAACTTTCCTTTTAAATAAATCGCATTCCTTCTCTTTCCTTATTTACCCAATCATATCAACTTCTTTCCGCAATCAATATTTATTTTTTCCCAAAAATAATTAATTATCTTCCACAATAATTAATTTTCAATAAATAAAATTATCTTTACTCTTTTCATAATAATTATATATACATAATCACATATATTACATATAATTATCAACTCTATACCAAAAATTTTCACTATTTAATTTAATTAAATAATTTGATTAAATAACATCCAACTTATTTAATTAAATTGAATCCCAACGACACCAAAAATCTGTTGGAATTTTTTGTCTTAAAACTCGTGGTTTGTAATCATATTCTGTTCAATAAAATCGTTATTGAGAAATTGAATTTTATAATTTTAAATCCAATAAACTAAGTTTCGAGGCTATTTTTGAGTAAAATTGAACTTTATGTGGAGACATAAACGTGGATCAAGTTCGAGTAAATAACCTAAAATAGTCTATAATATATGAATAATGGTTGGGCGCCTTATTTAAAGAAACTATGGATGTGGTCCACTTTGTAATAAGTACAAATGAGGTGATCCAGAATCGTTCATATAGAGACATGAAAGTGAGGGCATCTTATGTAAAGTGTTTACATATGACTGGACCATGAGATAGTCACTTTTACATTATAACACCGTTTACTGTTTAAAACTGACTATTTCGATTATTGATGACCTAGCCAACTTAATCTTAATCATGAGCTAACTATGAACTCCTGTTCACACGAGATTATCTTTAGATCTGAATATGTGAGGGTAGCTCATCAACATTGGCCTAGTAAGCCTCCCATTTCAAGGGTAAGATTGGGTGGATAGCTGAGGACATAGGATACAAGACAAAATTCACTCCTACCCGCTTTAGGGTTAGTAGATAGGTTGTTCTCTTAAGCACTGAATCCAAGTCTTGAACAAGGAGC
>JBBPDI010000009.1:19523778-19542888 GCA_037974545.1 Cucumis variabilis | reverse complement strand
GCGGAGCCAAGGACGGAGGCACCGGCGACTGGGTCATACTTATATCATAGAAATGGATAGATTGAATTTGAGAGAGAATTAGAGCGCGAAAATTGGTTTGGGTTTGACGTTTGGGGTTTGGTTTTGGACGATCCTTTTTTCCCTTCTCTCCGCTCTCAATTTCTGTGAAATTCCACTCTCCTTTCTCTCTCTCTCTTCTTCTTCTTCTTCTTCCTTCATTCTTTTTTATTTTTCTTCCTCTTTTTCGTTTTTTTCTTTTTTTTTTTTTTTTTGGTCTGATGTTATTGCCGCGGGAATTTCTGTTGCATTTTTGGGCCATAAGCCCATTTATTGAGAAAATTATGTGGCCCATTTTAAGAGACCCGCTATCCATATTGCCTCTTTGGCAGTAAAGCATATTCACATGTGAACATGTTTATGACATCATAAATTATGGGATATATAATCTATAGCATATGGAAAGAATATTTACAAAAATGATAATTTTACGAGTCATATGGTAAATTCTCTTAGAATGTCAATTCTACCCTTCAATTTTCTTCCTTTTACGTTATCAGTGATACTTCTATCAATGACAGCATGATTAATATATCAATGTATTTTTCATGAATTTATCATTGATAACTCGAACTTTAAATTCATATATGATATAAATGTTGATAGCATAACTTGAAAATCAAAGATTTATTAAAATAAAATTTGCAATTATATCAATTTCATTTATACTACTAATGATAGAAGCTATTGTATGGATAGTAAATTATTGGTGATTCAAAACTATTACCGATAGCATACTAATCTGATCTTTTTTCTTTGTCCATTATGCTAAAAACAAATTACCACGATATCACTTTATAGTAGCATTACCTTGATATCGTTCATATATAGTAGCTTATCAGTGATATTACTTCTAAATGTTATCGGTTACATTCTTCTGTTGCTATCATTTATACATATAATTAGTGATCACAATAGAAGAATATCATTAATAGTAGTTAACAAAAATACCAATTGATAGCCTAATTAAACCTCATCAATTCAAAATTAATATATTTAATATATTTATCATGAGATACCACTTATAAAAAAGTATCCTTTTAATGATATTGTTTATAGTTGCTATCAACGACATCTTTCTAAAAAATTAATCGATAGATTATGTTAGTGATATCATTTTACATTGATAGCAATGTAGAAAAAATACTAATAGTAGTTATCAGGAGTATCAATTGAAAACAACATAGTTGATATAAGATATCAGTGATAGCAATTGAATACCACATTTCTCAAAATTGAAAGTTATCACTAATAGCAGTGTTATCGGCGATAACAACTAACTATAGCAACTCATACCATATTTCTCAAATTGAAAGTTAATCCACCTTTTAGTGGCTATAATTAATAAAAGTTATCACTGATAGCTATTATTAATTATATCAACTGACAACATATTTTTCAAATTAAAAGTTATCATTGATAACAATATGTATCAAGGATATATATAACAGCTATCAATTACTATCCATGATAATTTTCAATTTAAGAAAATCAAGAAAAAATACTCGTAACGGCGACAAGTTATCACTATCAATAACTATTAGTGATAACAATCAATAACAACTATCGGTGATGTTCACTAATTGTAGATATCACTAATAACTTTCAACATGAAAAAAAAAAGTGTGCGAAATAATCATTTCTCAAATTGAAAGCTATTAGTAATAGCATATATCACTGTTAACATTTAGCAGTGATAGATGCTATCAATGATAGTTTTTAATTTGAGAAATTCGACAAGAAACAACCAAAAATGATGGTTTGACATGGGTATTTTACTATTTTACTATTTTTTGTGCTACATATGCAATTATTTTATCTTTGTGTTATATATACTATTATTTTATACTTTTTTGTCATTTATGCAACTAATCCTTTAGTACAAGAAAATTATAGCAAACGTGACAATTTAGGAAATAGATTAAAAATATACCATAAGATAAAATATTAACATTTTTTTTTTAAATGTTAAGTTTGACTTCTAGTAAGTATAATAAATAGAAGTTATCACTGATGGCACGTTTCACAAATTAAAGACTATCATTGATGACAACTACACTAATAGTTTCTAATTTTGATCAAAACCCAAGAATAAACCTTTGAAATGGCAGTTGGTTGTGGATTTTTTAGCCTTTTACCAAATTTTGTACTATATACACAATTATTTTATATGTATGCTATATAGTCTTTTTTCTTTGTTTTTCTTCCACTTAAATGTAATTCATGCAACTTGTCCGCAACTTGGTCTTCGGATTAGACTAAAGTCAAAGTCACATCTCGATGGATGAAAAGTTCGAATTATATCAACAAAAATATGCACCCTGTTGAAATTGTTCACACACTTCTAACAATTATAAAAGAATCAAAGAATTAGTTTCCACACATCAATGATGGACCTTTGCTTCAAAAGTTTTTATAATGTCATGGAGTAGGTCACGGTCACCTTAAACAACCTAATGCATTTTTAAGTTTTATATTTATAACACTTCCTTAACTTTACTTTTGTATACTCGTTCTCAATAATAATCGAAATGTTTTTTTAAAAAAACAATGATAACAAATGTGTGATAAATTAAAGCAAACACAATTCAATAGTAAGAGTGGAATGTCAATTTATACCCCTAAATTCTAGTAGTTGTCTCACCATAAAATAATAATTATATCAACTTAAATTTTTTTCACTTTTATAGATATATTATATTCACTCCATTTGGGAAAAAAAATATATTTTTTAAAATTTATAATTGTACCAATTAAATCAAGTAATCATAAATGAATGGATGCAGACTTTTACACCTGGTTTCTTTGAAAAATGTTAATGCATTAGCTATAAATCATCTACGTTGTCAATCCAACATTTGGAGAGTATTTACACGTTTAGAATTAATGCATTGATGAGTTTTTATGGTAGTCGTAAAAGAATGGCCTAAACTAGTTGATTCGTTGCAAATTACAAGCTTAATTGCCTTAGATTATATGTTTCAAAAGATATTGGTGAAAAGAAATTTGGGGAATGATGTAAATTGATACAATTGTGATAGTTCAACGTTTAAATCAATACAATTATTAGCTTAAAATTTAAATTAACACAATCATATATTCCAAAGGTACAAACACTTGTGAAAGATTAACTTACTGTTATTAGTCTATATCTGTAAACACAAAAATATATCTACAGTGAGAAAAGTTCAACTGTGAGTCTTTAGTGCACTGTACACACAGTTAACGAACATTGATTAATGTGGCTAATGAGTTTAGTCAATTAATCTCATATCGTTGTAGTTTCTGATATGTAGGTTCTTTAGGTTCTCTTTCTAGTTTGTAAAGGGTAATGAGATTTATTTATATTGGTTGTAATTTGAAGTATTCAAATTTACTTTGGAAATTAGTATAATATATGGCGATACATTATAATATAAAGTTTATATTTTAATTAAACTTTATTATATAAATTTAATTTTGGATATGATTAAAAATTAATTTATGAGAGATAAAATAGTTGGATGAGTTCAAATATTAATTTAATGTGAATTGTATTCATATTAAAACTATAGGTTAAAATTTAATGTGTATATGATACACATTAAAGCTATATATTATGAGAGATATTTATTTTTAAATATGATTCAAATTTGAATTAAATTAAATATAAGATATTTAATTTAATAATTAATTAATTGGAGAAGTAATTAATAGTTTAGTTTAGGTTAATTTTATTAATTAATTAAATTAAAATTATAGGATATGTGAGAGATATTCATTAAATATTATTTAAATAAAATATTAATTAAATATGATTTAATTAATTAATTTAAATATTTTTTAAATTAATAAGATCTCATACTTCTCTCTAAGTTTTGAATAAGAGAAAGTTATAAATACACAGAAAAAAAACATGTTTTTTCAATCTGAGCCTTTACCTTTATGCAAATTCTCTTAAAAGTTTTTTCTCATTCGATTTCATTCCTACAAACCAATCTCATCCCAGAGAATAGGGAGGTCTCCGAGTGGGTTACCCCAAGTTTGGTGTTTGGCAGATTCAGAGTCGTCGACGACGTAAGTCTTATTTCTCTACAATTCTCTGTATAATTTATAGAAAGCATGTTCAGCCTTTAGATTTTAGAAATTTGTTTTGTAAATATTTTTCCAATGCATTGATATTTTTTTCTTTTCAATTAATTTGAGTATCAAATGATTTTGTAAAATCTTCCGCTGCCATAGGCTCTTATCCCTTCAATATAGTCATCCACTTCGTTCATTTTAGATCATCAAAAAATATATCTACTTCAAAATTCTCAAAAAACTCTTCTCTGTTTTCTGGTTCCAAGAATATTCAATCTTTAGTGTTGATTTTTCAATAAGTTTCAGTGCAACTCTGATTGATCGAGTGTTAAGTTGTTTTATCCTAAGGGTGATGTGGCAAAATCGTGAATTATTTACACTTCGAGTATAGATGTAAAATATCTTAAAGAGAGCGTGTTCCGCGACTCATCACCTTTTTTTAGAAAACTCAAAATTTGTCTAATAAGCTTTTGTTTTGCATATTCTAATTATACAATCTAGGCGCTGAAAAGATCAGATGAACATAAGTTTTTCATCTAAAGTTTCCTATAAAAGCAATTCATCTTCACCAAGACGAAAAGAGTGACGTCTGAATGAACCAACACACAAAAGACGCCTGAAGGGGCAAGAGCCTCAAACAGACCAAAAATATGACCTGTATGGGTAAAAACCTAAAGAGCCGGTGGCAAGAATTAGCCTAGCCATCGGGTGCACAACAATTCTTCATCCTTTTCGATCAGAGTGTAACGCAAAAGCTTAGATTTTGGGAGGAGAAAAGTCATCCCTCATTCCCCCTAACTTGTGTTTCAATCCACTCTTCTTTCCTTCAATTTTTTCATTTCTTTGTAATATATGTTATTCATATTGTACAATGGCCTAATGCCTACATTTTGTATATATATGTGACATGTTTATACAGTTTTGATCCATCATTTCTTGACTTTTCACTTGTCAATGTATTATTAGTAGTTAAATTTGTGGTGAATTCTCGATATGGAGTCTAACTTATACAGCTTATCGCATTAGTTGAGCTATATTTATCACTTGATCAGTGTCAATCGCCAATTACCCGAGAGGGCAAGTAGCAAGGATAAGGCTAATGCACGCAAGGAGGAGTTTGGTAACAAACCCTATCTTAGTGAGATAACTTCTAACATTTATATCCCGAAAGGCAAACAAATGTGGACATTAGGCACTGAGAGGTTGTTTTTCTTAAACGAGAAGTTGTATAAGTGTTATAAGTGAAGACTTCTAGATACATCTTGCCTAATCAAGCACAGTTGTTTGCATCCCGAAAGGTGAATAAGTGTGGCGTCTAAACACTTTGAGAGAAGGTCATCTTAATCATGAGCTAATTACACAAGTTATATCACATTGAAGTTCTTGCATTGCTTAATTGTCTAATAGTGCGTAGACCTTCCTTCATTTCTCTCTCACATGCAAGTCGGTTCGCTTAATCTTCCGTTTTATCATACTTTATACTCTATGCATGAGTCTTTAGGCTAGTGTAAATAACTTTAGTTCTTTTGATATATTCATTTACTGTAGCCATCATAACACCTAATGAATGAGTAATAACCTATAACTAATATCTTGAAACAATTCTCCATGTTCGACCTTGGATCACCCAGGTTGACCTACTACTTCGCTTGCACTTGGGAAAGCAGTAGGAAAACTTGGATTCAACGATGACTTAGGTTTCATGCGATAAAGAAGTACATAGTGAGCACTTCTCATGCTACGATCATGACCCATGACGTATCACTTATAATAAATCACATAATATAGAAAGACATGGTAAGCACATTACGTGCCGTGAACCCACTTAATGATGTATTGTAATTGAATTACATGGATGATTAGATTACTGAGACTAAGTCCCAAGTAACATTTTTATGCTGTTCCAACAAGAGAACACCATAACAGAAACATTGCTCAGGTCACCTAACACAATGTAGTCCTTTTCTACGTTGGCTGACTTCACTCCACCATGCAGGCCTTTTTTACATGACACCTTTAACCTTATGTGCACATAACAGTTAGCTCATTCAAAGGAAGCAACTTAATGGTTTGAATACCATTTATTAATCAATATCATAGTCATCAAATCAAGCTTTAAACATTATAAAACATGTCTGAAAACATATAAGCTTTTCATGGAAATCTCTTTTGAAACACTTTCTCATTTTAACTCATATTTTAAATCAGTAAGACAAATCATAATAAATTTTTTTACCATAAACGCATTTAAGAAATATATTCATAAATACTTTGAGAATAAAAACACTTACAAATACATTTAAGAAAAGATCACTCACAATACTTAGCCTTAGAGCCAAAAATCTCTTCTTCTTCTTCTTTCTCGAGTAGCTTTCTCGTGGAAACAAAATGGCAACACTTCAACACTTTAAAATTTTCAAAAATCTCCCTTACTTAGTGACTCAAATCCTTTATTTATACAACTCTTTAACTCAGATTAGTCATCCTCAAATCCTTATCGAATTGCCAGCTCCTAATTAAAACCTCACACGTATAAAATTAATATTTATCTTAACCACGTTTAAATCCTTAATCTTACACGTTAATTGTGGGATTGATGCTCTAAATCTTGTGATCTTGTAGTTTGTAATTGTGTATGTTATACAAACATTTTATTTATCTAAAAAAATAAAGTGTTATTTTATTTGACATTTAGTTTATTTAACCTACAAAACCAATAAACTAACATCCAAGGTTATCTTCTGTAACCTAAACATGTATGTAAAGACATACAAGTGGATTGTGTTTAAATGATAACCTAAATGGTCTGTAGTAGATGGATAAGATTGGATACCTTATCCTGGTGACGCTACAAATACGGCCTGCTTTGTAGTTGTTACAATTGTTTTAAAGTGCTACAAATGATTTGATCCTAATCATTCATATCGAGACATTAGAGCAGGGGTATTCTATACAAAGAGTTTGTATAAGATTGAACCACGAAATTAATAGTCTCTCTTATTAACACCGTTACTAGTTGGGACTACATTTCACCAAGATGACCATAGGTGACTTGACCTGAATCTTGAGTGAGTTGTGAACTCCTGCCTATGAAGGTAGTCCTTTGATTTGCATGGGTGAAAGTGTCCTATATCGCCAACTCAATAGACCTACCATTTTGGGGATTCGTTTGATTAGGGAGCTGGGAACACAACTACACAATAAGGAATTCATTCCTTCTTTATAGATAGAGTAAGTAGAGAAATTGCTCTCTATAGCGGAAGCGTGTGAACATCGTGGAAAAGAAATTTAACTTGAAACACAGAGAAGTGTCGTCAGATGAGTTTCCATCACATAACCTGTGTGCGAAGTGTCGTGTTCGATTTGCTCTTTTCTTCTTGTCCACTTATCTTGCATTTAAACATGATAATCGTGTAAAATTGGCATGATGCTTATGTAAGTTATATTTCTAAATACTTATGTGTTTATAACACAAGTTACGTGTTTCGATCATCTTCTTATGCATTTTGGCCTCATTATTCTAATAAAAAGGTCTATAATAATAGATGTTTCTGTGCGTTGTCACTCGGCAGATACGAAAACAGTCTGTTTCAACAACTTTTCAACACAGTTTTGCATTTTCTTGCCAATTGATGGAGGAACTTTGTCATTGTCACTTTCCACCGCACCTACCTCAAGTGGTAATTCTTTGTGATGTACTTGGGCATTTGCCCAGACATATCAACACCATGAAGACCAAGATTTTTATCATTACCTTTGAGTTCTACTCCTAAGTTTATATCATACTTATCAAACTCATCATTGTTAATGCCACTGATGCCATTTCCATTGTCTTCCAACTCTAAGGGACACATATTTGTAGTGAACGAACTTAGCTAGTGGACCTAAGTCAATACATGTACGAAGGTTGGGATTAGGGGAATTTAGTTTGTTGCTCTAGCTCGCCATCTGAACACTACACACTTCGTGAACCATTGGAATATTAAACACTTAGGTTGTAGTACTCCTAGGGGATGGTTTTGAAACTTGAGAAACCAAAATGGCTACCTGCGGAGGATGGTTTGGAAACCTTAGAAACCAAAACGACTACATGTGAGACATCATCCCCCTTAAATAAAACTTAAGGCCTTTTCTATTGCCAATCATGAAAGCCCGCATATACAATTTGACATTATATATACAACTAAGGATCTAAATCATGCACATCGGAGTTTATCCCAAATATTCTATATATTCCCCTCATAAAATCCTTATACTTGATACACACGTTGACATTCAACCCTTAAAGCTGTCCTCCGACGTATTCTCTCTCAGCCTCCTTCCATTCACTACCAAAAGTAATAATGAAAACAATGAACACAAATAAACATATGAGCATCGAGTTTACGTACGAAAATTCATTGCAATAACAAATAGACATTTTTGGGCCATCTCTAGCCATTCTAAGTCGAGATTATATGAATAAGCAATAAAAATTGGACAACTTATAACTTGTAGAAATATAAGTTATTATGGCCTCTTCGATAGAACAATGGATCCAAAATGCGGGATAAAGTGTCAAAATAAGTAGCTCTCATCGTAAATTCATAAACATAAGAGAATATAACTTGCATAAGTCTCCATGCCTGTTTTCCTATGCTTTTCAGTGTTTTATCATAGGATTATAAAGAAAATAAGAGACAGTAAATCGTAAGAGGATCACGTGCAAAAGCTATATGATAGGAAGATTGCATGGCGATTAAATTCCTTAGGTGAGATGCCATATCATCACGAGATGAAGATTTACTAAAAGGTAAGAATGGTAGTTGGAATTGATGTGACTTGACAAGACTGCTTCGACATTGACATGTGTAGAAGAATAGAAGCTTCCCACCTAAAGTAGTCTATATAAAGCCTCATTTCCTACCATGTACAGTTGTATGGTTTTAATGGACCAAACCATAGAGAGCTCCATGAGAGCTGGTGAAAATGACTAGCCTTTCCTCTTTTATAATAGTTCATCTGCCTCTTCTCCGGTCAATCTTATGTGTGAGAGCTTAGAGAAAGATTAAAGAGAGAAAACATCGTCATCTTCCCCCTAACTTATAATAGAGCTAAAGAATGCTTAGGCATTCTGAAACTCGACTCCCCTTCTTTACTTTCCACTTTTGTATTTTAATTGTAATGTTGACATTCATATTGTACATGGTTGTAAGGCCTACATTTATCACTACATTTGAACTTTATTCCATACCAATCTATTATTCCTTTATTGTTCATGTATTGAAGTATCATAAGTAGTTTTCCTTGTGATAAGTTCTTGATAAGAAATTTTTGATTATAAGGTTTATCATGTTTAGCTGAGCTTTACTCTATCACTTGGCCAGTGTTTGTCGCCAACTGCTAGAAAGGTAAGTAGCAAGGACATGGCTAAATACACACAGGAAGGAGTTTGAAGACAAACTCCATCCTAACGATTAAACCTCCATCATTTGTGTCCCAAAATGTGAACAAGTGTGGCAACTTGGTACCGAGAAGCTGTCATCCTTAAAAGAGAGGCAATGTAAGTTTTATAAGTAATAAACTCTAGATAGCTATTGCCTAATTTATCTTTATCATTTGCATCCTAAGAGATGAGTAAATGTGACATTTAGGCGCTAAGAAGTGTTCGCCTTAATTAGAAGATTATTAACTGATATGTATTGCATTCAGGACTACCGCATAGCTTAATCTCCTACAACACAGAGACATGGCTCATTCTCCACATTCTCACCATTCCATGTCACCTTTTACATAATCTCTAGTCTAGATATATGACTTAATACTCATACATACTTACTTCATATTGTATAGAAATTGTACACCGCCTAAATGACAATTAGACTTTATAACTAAGGTTTGATAGCAATTCTCTGTGTTCGACCCTAGCTTACAAAGGAAACCTTCGCTATCCTTACACTTGGACAAGTGATGGAAAAACTTGTACTCAACATGGATACAATAGTTATGTGAGGAAAAGAGTGTGTGTCTTTTATTGCACAATCCTAATTGCTTGTGTAAGTTTGGACTTAATAATTTCATGTGTGTATAATGCAATTGCTATATATCAATGAGTCTGGTCATTATACGTAATGCGCTCACCATAACTTTCTATATAGCATGCTTCAATTCTAGGCAATAATTCATGGGTCATGATCATAGCATGTAAGATGCTTACTATATGCCTCTTCATCGTGTGATGTATAAGTCTTTGTTGAGTACAAGTTTTCCTACTGCTTGCCCAAGTGCAAACAAAACAGTAGGTTTTCCTGGATGATCCAGGGTCAAACACAAGGACTTATTTACAAATGTTACTTCTAGAGTTTACCTATCATTTAGGCAAATTAAAAGAATTAAAGAATGATAAATGTAAGACTTGTTAACTATACGGTGAGATTCTATAAAGTGAGGATAAGAAAAAGGGTGATGATGTAATCTAACTTGTCCCAAGGAAATAAATGGATGAATGTCTATGTGTTATCGTGCAACTAAATGATGTGATAAGCTTAATGTGACGTAACTCACTAAACCATATTTATGATTTAAGGCATACTTCTCTCGATGTCATTATATGCCACACATGTTCGCTTTTGGAGATCCATATGATTCATTACGTCTTAGTGAGTCATATCTAGAAGGATTTACTGATAACCCATATAGGCTTCCGCAATTAAGGATTGCTACCTCTCAATACCACTGTCCACACTTGCTCTGCTTTTGGGATACAAATGTTAGGAATAACCTCGCATGGAGAGAGAAATCTTCCTCACTCTCGTTAATTAGGTTCTAGCTACTTTTTATTTTGGGTAGTCGGCAACTAGCATTGGTCCAACGATGCAATTAGCTCAACTAACGTGATATAGCTTATAAGCAATTCTTCTTATCAAGAACTTATCACCTACCCAAGCTACAATAAATACACTAACAGATGGAAAGTATAGGGATGCGAGATTGAGACTTTATGTGTTTTTAAAGAAATACAAATATGTAGGTCGTAGGCCAATATACAATATGTACAACACACAATATAAAAATGTAAACTTAAATGGGGGACACAGGCATGGAAAAATGTTACAAGTTAGGAGACCAGAAGGAGTAGACTTCTTCTTCTCTATCCTAGCTACAAGCTCTCTAATCAGACCCTTACAGACCTCTCATGGTCCATTCAGACCTCCATTTCTCTTGGTGAGGATGAAGTGCTTGTATAGGCTGCATTTCGATGGAAAATTTGTATTCCTCTAAGTGTGTCAGCGCTGACATCTGGCCCTATGAAGTCACATCACTCTAACTACCATTCTTTTCTTTTAGTGAGATTTCCTCACATGATGTCGTGGTTCCTTGTCTGAGGTTTTTAATCACTAAGCTAGTTCCCATAGCATAGTCCTTTCGCGAGATGTCCTGTATAATTTACTCCTCTCTTCTTTTTCCACTTATCATGCATTTAAACATGATAATTGCATAAAACAGACATGAACTTATGTAAACTTTATTTCTGAATATTTATGAATTTACAACATGAGTCATGCGTTTTGATCATCTTCTTATACGTTTTGACCTCATTATTTTAATAAAAAGAGTTGTAATAACTGACATTTTTGCACGTTATTACACGCTCAAATTTAGAATAATGCTTGTCCTCAAGTATTGCTCCATATTATGCTTGTTCTCAAGCACCATTCCTCCTTAAAGACTCACCTTCCTCTCTCTGTTTCAACACTTTTCAAAATACGAGCAAGTTTTATTCGTTATTTAGGATTTACTCTCGTTGTGTACTTCCAAGTTTAGAATGTGACAAGCTTTATAGTAAAAATATCCTTGTTCATTCCCCACAGTAAATCTTATTTTCAACTTCAAAAAGGGCTAAAATTTTGAAAAAAGTTTGAATCCCTTTTATTTGGCAAAAGAATGCTTTTTATTATATTTACATTAGATTTGGTGTTGAGTGGAAAATCATAGGTACTCTACGTGTCCGTTTCTCTCCTCAACTGTATCGCCTCTTATTACTCAACTCTTTAAATTTTTACTTGTGAAGCTTTGCTTCTTTACTTTTGCAGGAGGAGGCAACATAGGAGTTGTTATTTTAATTGAATCAAAGAATACCAATGTTTTTAAGGTTTTTCACTTTTGGCTTAGTTTTAACTTTTGTTAAAACGCCTTACTTTTTCATGTCTTATAAGGTTTTCCAAAAAGTTTCCAAATTTTTAGCACGAATCTCGCACACACTCTAAATTTAGGGGTTAGCAAGGGTCTCATTACTAAAAGTGAATGATAAGATTAGTCTCATAAAAGTTTTACAAGAGTGGTTTGAGGTAAAGCTTGCTTGTCTAATAAAAGTAAGATTCCTTAACAAGTTAAACGCATAAATAACAAATGAAACTTTATTTTGCATACTTTATTTCATTGAAGTGTCATTGAATCAGAAAGATAAATTAGAATGTTACAAAGCGGGGAGCCAGGCTTGCGACAAGAAAGATTAAACGCACAAAAATTAGATCAAAAGTTGTCACTTGTATTGTAAAGAACATAAATAAAAAGAAATATACAACAATCTGTGATACTTAACAAGTCCCATTAAGATCTCGACAGTAAAAGGAGGTTTCTATGGCATTGTTCTGGTAGAGTTATCCTCACTTTTGCTATCGGGTCATGTTGCTTCATCAGATTTGCTAAGATTGGAAGTAGGCAAAAAAGGATTGCTTGGAAGAGTTGCAGGTGGGTGGGATGTTGGCGATTTGGAGTTGCGAGGAGTTTGAGTGGTTTATCCTTGAGGGCCTTTCTTATGACGTAGAGGTCAAGGCAGTGGGTATGTGACAAGATGTCATTGGATTCCTCAGCCTTAAGGGGTTGTCTTTTCTTCGATCCTTAGGCTTTCTCCTCTTATTTTTTGTACTCTCATCACCATTTTTATTGAATGCCATATGGATGGTGATGAGGTCCCAATCGTCCTTTCCACCTTTCCTCTACTTGTGCCTGCAAGCGCATCTTTGCATATACTTTTTCTCCTTCCTTCTTGCGATTGAGCACTTTCTCCTCCGACAAAGTACTTCTGTTTGCTTTCTTTCTCAAACTCCTTTGCCGCGTCCTCTTCCACTGTTGCCTTTCACTCTATTCCTTCACTTCTTCTTTAAAGGATCGAAATTTCTTTCACTAATCTTATGTGGATCCTTGTTGGTAATCCTTTAAAATTAGCAGCAGGCAAGGAAGTGCACTCTATTGGAAGCTCAGATCCCCCTTCCTCGCCTAACTGCTTCGCCTTTTCTTTCCTTCTTCTCTTCTTCTTATTTCATATTCTTTTATTATTGTATATCTTTTCACTTTCTTCTGCTTCTTCCCTTACATTTTCTTTTATTCCCATGTTTTCTACCTCGACCTTCTCCATCCTTTCTCGCTTCCTTTATCTCTTGTGAACTTATCGCATTATGAGTCTAGAAGGTGGAGCACTTAATCCTCAGACTATGATGGCCTTATGTGGGATTTTGTAAGGAAAGTATTTCTTAGTGAAAGATAACAGGAATACGATGAAGAACTTGAAGAAGTGTTTTTGGACTGGTAGTACCTTGAAGATTATAACAATTTGTGGATTCTTGACTTGTTGTGTTTGGATAAATGCTTAAACTCAGAGTTTTAAAAAGTTTAAATAGGCATGCTTAACTTAGGGTTAATGGTGTGGTTACCGTGCGGTTAAGGTCCTTTTAATTTAAGTGTGGCTTGATAATCTTGACAGATTACTCTTGGCTTGAGGTACGACGCATTCATTGTTTCTTAAAAGTCTAAGAACTGTGGGATTTGACCAGACCCTTTGTACCTCCTAAAGATTTCAACATTTCCCAATGAAATCTAACCTACCTAATTTGTGTAAGAAGGTAAAACTACCTATATTTGTGTGGTGTAATGTGCAATCCCCTTATGAGATTAAAGGATATACATAAATCAAATACAAAATTGATTTACACGTATGATAATGCTTACAGAGATATAAGAGTATAAGTAAATATGTACATAAATATAAGGATGAAATTCTAAAAAAACTAGAGGAGTTATACGTTCCAGATACATCCATGAGTTTAGGTTCCTCGGCGAGGAAGAATTGTGGTACCATCACTTCTGTTCTTCATATCTTCCTGATCGCATTATTTTTGAACTTCATTGATCATTTGCATCATCACTCTCAGCGTCCTGATTGTTCATCACAATAAGTCTCTTCTCTTAATCATTCATTGCAATGTTCAAACGTTCTTTCTTGGTCCTTGTCGCTTAGCTAATTGAAATTGTAATTTTTGTTAGCTCCACGTGAGGACACTTCTATTAATGACTTCATGGAGATTCTCATTTTCATTTGTGACCAATTGCATCCATTGAGATTTTTCTAGGTCATCATCCAAAATATATATTAATCTTGGGGATGGTTCAAGCAATCACAAATTACTCCGATACCTTGAACCTCTTTGCGTGTTTTTGGTTAATCGTGTGATTCACTAAAACCAAATGCTTTCCCCAAACTCAAAGTAAGACTCTATTCTAACATCTATAAATCAATTCCTTAGCAACGACACCAAGAACTTGCTTGTATAAGTTTGGACTTAATAATTTCATGTGTGTATAGCGAATTGCTATACGTCACTGAGTCTAGTCATTACACGTAATGGATTCACCATAACTCTCTGTATAGCATGCTTCAATTCTAGACAATGAATCATGGGGCATGATCATAGCATGTAAGATGCTTACTATGTGCCTCTTTATCACGTGATGTATAAGTCCTCGTTGAGTACAAGTTCTCCTACTGCTTGCCCAAGTGCAAGCGAAATAGTAGGTTTACCTGGGTGATCCATAGTCAAACATAGGGAATTGTTTACACAAGTTAGTTCTAAGGTTCACTTATCATTCAAGCGAATTAAAAGAATTAAAGAATGATAAATGTAAGACTTGCCAACTACACAGCGAGAGACTGTAAAGCGAGGCTCAGAAGAAGGTGTGATGATGTAATCTAACTTCTCCCAAGGAAATGAATGGAGGAATTTCTATGTGTTATCGTACAACTAAATGATGAGATAAGCTTAATGCGACGTAACTCACTAAACTGTATTTATGATTACGGCATGCTTCTCTCGAAGTCATTATATGCCACACATGGTAGCTTTTGGAGATCCATATGACTAAGTATGACTTTGTGAATTATATCTAGAAGGATTTACTTATAAACCATATAGGCTTCCGCAATTAAGGATTGCTACCTCTCAGTACTACTATCCATACTTGTTGTCCTTTCAGGATATAAATGTTAGGAATAACCTCGAAAGGAGAGATAGAAATCTTCCTAGCTCTCGTTAATTAGGTTTTAGCTACTTTCCCTTTCGAGTAGTTAACAACTAACGCTGGCCTGGCGATGCAATTAGCTCAACTAATACGATATAACTTATAAGCAATTCTTCTTATCAAGACCTTGTCACTTACCCAAGCTATAATGAACACTAACAGATGGAAAGTATGGAGATACGAGATGAGACTTTATGCATATTTAAAGAAATATAAAGAATGTAGGTCGAAGGCCAATATGAATATGTACAACACACAATATAAATAATTTAAACTTAAATAGAGGATAGAGGCATGGAACAATGTTACAAGTTAGAAGATCGGAAGAAGTAGCCTTCTTCTTCTCCATCCCAGCTACAAGCTCTCTAATCGGACCCTTACAGGCCTCTCATGGTCCATTTAGACCTTCCTTTCTCTTGGTGAGGATAAAGTGCTTGCATAGGCTGCTTTTCAGCGGGAAACTTTTATTTCTCTGAGTGTGTCAGTACTGACATCTGGCCGTGTGAAGTCACATCACTCTAACTATCATTCTTGTCTTCTAGTGAGCTTTTCTCATGTGATATCGTGGTTCCTTGCCTGTTGTTGTAAATCTCTAAACCAGTTCCCATTGCATAGCCTTTGTTTGAGATGTTCTGTGTGATTTGCTCCTCTCTTCTTTTTCAACTTATCGTACGTTTAAACATGATAATCGTGTAAAACAGACATGACACTAATGTAAGCTGTATTTCTAAGATTTATGAATTTACAACATGAGTCAAGCGTTCTGATCATCTTCTTATGCATTTTGACCTCATTATTCTAATAAAAAGGGTTGCAATAACGAACATTTTTGCATGTTATCACTAACCTAGAAATATAGTGAGCATCTCACATGCAATGATCATACTCGTCGCGTAACATAGTCACAAACTTAAAACCTTAGTGACACACCAACTAGTTAATTAATTCTGCAAAGAGAGGTTTGCGACAAGATCATTAAGACAATGAATCTAATTCCCATATCAATCACGCAAACCCATGTGATCAAACCACAAGTTCACAAACATTGCATTGGGATGCCACAAGATTAAAGTTTTGCATGCATTTTATGTGGTAATCTCAGTTTCAATCTTGGGAGAAATTAACTCGATAAAATCCTACAAAATGCATGTGAAACTAATCTGATCTTGGGATTCCATCAGTAAAGCTCAAGACAAAGTCATAAATCTCGGTCGAGATTCATCATTTGCATGAACCAAGATTCATGAAAAAATTTGAGATTCTTGGAAGGATTTCACAATAAACAGTAACACAAATCCATATTAACTCAACATCTCAACAGTAACTACATGAGATTTTCCATCCGCCTCAAATTTCAACCTAAAAATCTAAAAACATGAACTAAAAAACTTAAACTTACCTTGATTGAATTTAGGGAAGCAAGGTTCAGGAGAATTTGAAAGATTTTGAAAGGGTTTTTGCTTAGTTCTTGGTAGTAGCATGAAAAGTTTTGAGGGCTTAATGCGTTTTGTGAGAATATCACTATCTCGGTAGTAATCTTGTCCAAGAGAGACCTAGAAATTCTATTGAAACAGTTTTTCTAAATTTAAGAAGAATCTTACCACCAATCTCTTTCGAGATTGATCGAGAAATTTTATTTTCAAGTTTCCAAAATAGTGCTGTTTTTTAAATATAAAAAAAATTGGTGCTAGTTTTGTCAATATCCTCTAGCAGAGTTACAAAAGTGAAACGCCCACAGTAAGAGTCATGTTTACAAAACCCCCATTTATTTCCTAAAACCAAACGAAAATAAAACAGCCTATAAGCCCTCTTCATCTCACTCTTTCTCTTTAAAGAGATAAAAGCCCTAGGCAGCAAAAGATCTTACAGAACCATTCCTTAATTTAATTTGGGAATGCCAAAATATCAATACATTGGCAATATTTAGAAACTAAATTCTAAAAGGCTAAGCATGCTTTTAAATTAAAAGATATAGGAATGAAAACTTACGTAGTTTGATGCCTCTAAATCTACTAAATCTCCAAATTGGGACACTACCCGTCGGAGAAATTCCTATCCTCTGGGATGAGATTGGTTTGTGGGAACCAATTGATATGGGTGTACATTAGCTAAGTTGAGTCGGGTTGGAGGAAAAATATGAACCAACTCAAAGTATCCAATTTGGCAAAAGTTTAACCCTATCGATTGGCAGGTTGCTCTTTTTGAATTTCATAATTTTAGTCGATCAATAATCTTAGTCGATCAATATCTTTTCAGTGTGATTTTTGGGTTAAGTAATAAGATCATCACTAATGGATAGATTGAAATTATCATTAGTGGATATATTGAAATTTAGAAACCCAATTTCAAGCCAAAAACATAAACTTAAATCAAAGTATTGATTCATGTGTTTTTCCAGTAGAGAGAAAATAAACACAATCATAGGAAAATGAAGTGTAAACAAATCTAATAATCTACAAATTTAATGAAATTCCCAAATTGGATCAACAACATAAAATTTGATTGAATAGAGTAACAGATTCGATTGAAGTTAAAGGAAATTGCATACAAAATTTCAATACAATAAATTATTTTATTGACCGAATTAAATACCTTACTAGAAGGTATAACCGAAGCTAAGGCTAAACAGAAGGCAAATCCACAAATTCTAAATCCTAACAAGATCTTCCTCAATTCCTCTAAATCCCTCTTAATTTTCTTAATCTATAGATCCCTCTTAATTTTCTTAATCGACAAACTCTCCAACAACTTCCCATCTTCGCCCAGCCTTACTCTCTACATCCCCATCCCCATCACTAACCTCTTCCACTTTCCATAGTCTTTGTATTTCAATATCTACCTTTGTCACAACAATCAAACAGTTGTGCACAATTGGCTACTACAGATCTGGGAGATGGAGGATTTATAGAGGAAGGTAAGTTCTAAAGCGGTGCAATGGAGAGAGCATCGTCGATGAAGGAGTTTCCACGAGAGTGTGTTTGGAGAAGATGGACGAAGAGCAAAGAGGCAGTCAGGGATCTTTGTTGGTGGACAGGGAATGCGAAGGTGAAGAGAAGTCTGGGAGGTTGCAGTGAAAAGAGAAGTCTGTGACTGAAGAGAAGTAAATGTATTTAGGATTTATATATATATATTATACAATCGGGTCGGGTTGGGTTAATCCGACCCCTTACCTGTCCAACCTGATAACCCAGCTCATAGTTTCTTTTTCACAATTTTCTAACCCAACCCAACCCAACTAAAAATTTAATCCAACTCAACCCTTACGATTTGGGTTGGATAATCCGAGTTGGTCGAGTTACCGATTTTCTTGAATACTCCTACCAATTGGGATGGGAAAAGGTTTAGAGAGAAACTATTTTACAGAGAAGCAAAAACATAGGTTGAAGAAAAACTGTTTTTCTTCTACATATTTATAAATCATATTTCCTTTAGGGAGTAAGAGAGAATTATGAGACTATTAATTCAAAATATATTAAATTAATAGAAATTTCAAATCAACTAATTAATTAATAATTAAATCATATTTAATTAATATTTCATTTAAATCATATTTAATGAATATATCTCACATATCTTATAGTTTTAAATTAATTTAATTAAATAAAATTAAACTAAACTATTAATTAATTCTCCAATTAATTAATAGCTAAATTAAAT
>JBBPDI010000009.1:19508223-19523678 GCA_037974545.1 Cucumis variabilis | reverse complement strand
CAACCTAAGATTTGAACAACAGTTAACAAATCAATCAACTAAATTTCCCTCTATAACTTCAACCAAATACAGTAAAGGAAGTGCAGTAGCTACCGAATCTAACGACGGGATTGGGCAACTCAAACGATGGCAAGCAACATGGGCTACCTCACTCTTGGCCAAAATCCAACGTGGCGGTTGGCTTCACCAGAGACCGATGTGGACTAAAATGAAGAGATCTGGGTGGAGATGGAGGTTGCGGCTTCAGACTGGTGCAAATTCGGCAGAGTAGAGATGCAAGCGTCGGGTCACTTCACAAATGGAGGTCGGCGGTGCTTGATTCGTCGTTGTCGGGCAAAAACAGAGAGGGAAGAGGCTTGAACTGCGACAGTCGACGGTGGAGGCTGAACGGAAAAGAAGATTGGGGGTATGGCGCGACTGGGCTTCGTCGGACATAATCGACTCGACTGGAAGAAGACGTGCGCGACGGCGGTAGATGGACGGCAGTCGGTTGCGGGTCTGAACGGAAAAAGGAAAAGAAGTAGAAGATGTGTGTGGTCGACGGTGGCTAGGGCAGAAGAGAGGAGAAAATGGAAGAAGGAGATGGGGGGGGCTTCACGCGTGAAGAAGAAAAGGGAAATTTTATTTCTTTTCTTTTCTTTTTTTTAATAATAATAATAATAAAAATATAATATTATCATATTCTTTCCAATCTCCTTTATCCCTCCAAGATTTCTTTTCTTTCTCAATATATATATAAAAGATATTCTTTTTTTTTTCCACACTAAGTGTACTAATTTAATGCTTAAGAAATTTAAAATCTTCAAGTAATAAGGAAAAGTAATTAAAATAAATACCTTAGAGCTCGGGGTGTTACAAACCATATCTACATCCTTTATATTGTTCACGACATGTCCATATAAAAACTTAATAGTTCCATTAACATTTGTGTAATTTGAAGAATACACAACATCCTTTGGGGTTGAATGCTCCTACCACAACCAAAGTTCTAAATTTAAGATACAACCACAAATAATATCAAAACTTCAATAGTGAAAAAGAGACCTACTAGTTTGTCATGAATCACAGAAACAAATCAACGAGGCCATTCAATAATGTTACCTAATGCTTGATTTAAAGTCTCTATCTTGTCTTTCACCGAAATAGGTATACTAAATTCTTCTTCCTTAAGCAATTCCACCACGACTTTAACATTGGGATTGTTATTGTTATCATTAAATATGATGGCTACTGCAACGATATTATTAATTGCTCCTACAACCAATTTGCATGGTGTTCTCTTTACAAGTATTAAAAGCATCGTTAAGAATAATTTATCCTATAAACATTAAAATTTTAAAAGTGACAACAAAGTTAATTATCTTTACTTCTCATTGCTAGGTGTGTTGCCCAAATCTTCATCGACATTGAGATCTATGTTAACACTTTCGATGGACGATCTTGAGTGATTATGACTCTTCTTGTAACTTTTGCTTTTTGAGTCATCTTCTTTATGACATATTTCAACTTCGGAACTTATCATTTTCTCTTTCCCTTTCATTATTTTGAAATATTGTGATTGAGAGACAAAATCACCCATATCACGTACACATCCACAGTGCTCCTTGGAGCCCAATGCTTCAGTCAATATGTTCTCAACTTTATGTGTTACGGCTAATGCATCCTATAAAACAATACAAGTATGTTCATCATTAGCTAAGTTGAAAAAAGATTATATATTGTATATATGTAAATCGTAAGTAAACTTACGATCCGAGAGACACAATCTCGAGTAGCATCATCAAAATCATCATTGTTCTTTCCTTTTCGTGCTTCTCTCCAAAGAGTTGAACGATAGAAAACATCATGCATTATATTCTGCAACCAAAGATATATATTTAATTAGCATAAACATATTAAGATAAATTATTTTATTCAATTAGAAAGACTCACTAATTCGTCGACAAGATTTGCATATCCCTTAGGAGTAATGTGATGATTGTATATGCATTTTGATCTTCTTTCCCTTTGAATACGATTATAATCCTATACAAAGCATTAGTTTGTAGTTACATACCAAAATAATATTAAAGTTAACATGTAATTAACTTTATTTACCTCTCATTCTTCAATTAGTCTAGTGTCCACAAAGGATTCCCAATCTTCTTGATTAATATGAGAATAAATTTTAGGAGGAAACTGCAGACATGATGGTTGATCCTTAAATGGAATTATATACTTATGAGTCAACGTGGTTTTGAATGTTCGATACTTTCTTAATGTTGACATTAGGATAGAATGTTTAGCATTAGGATGTAACTCAAACGACATCTACACACACAAAAAAAAAGAAAAACATATTTAGACTTAGGGAAATCAAACTACATTGTATGAAAAACGCAATTATAGAATTCATACCGATATACAATCATAGATTTTATCTTTCAACTCATTCGTAACTTGTTTCCAAGATTTGCATGTGATAGGAATCTGCTGCCAAACGCATACACCAATGTAACTTTGTATTTTCTTAGATATGGCTCATACAGGTTGCCCGTGTTCATTAAATTGAACGGGCAACCGTTGCCTAGAATTTCTTACTGATGCCAACTCTGACATAGTTGTTAGGCCACATGGCATGAATGATTTGTTTCTTACTTTGAGAATCATTTGTCTTTCATCCTCACTACTAGTATGTGACTCCTCCATCTATGAATCTGCAGAAAAACATATATATATTAGTAAGCACAAAGTAATGACATATCATAAGCTTAATAATTGCAAACTCTAAACATAAATCTATTGTAAAGGAAAGTAAATGACATACCTTAATAAAATATTTATACAATCATTACTTATCAAATCATCTACCCTCACAATCATATCTAATATATGATTAAGTTGTATCATCAATCTTGTGAGGTGTATCAACATTGGACATCTTTTGAACAACTCCATAACCACACTCTAGAAGCATATCTCCTATTTCATCTTCAAAGAAATCTTCTTCAATAGTTCTTTGTGGAGATGTTAAAACCACTAACCATTCAGGATTTGAAGAATCTTTCACATAGAATACTTGTTTTGCTTGGGAGGCTAAAATGAATGAGTCTGATTTATGTCCAATACATTTGAGATACACAATAGTAAACCCAAGCTCGTCCACTTTGACTCCACTTCTATTATCAACCCAATCACATTTAAATAAAACAAAAGACAATTGATGGAAATCAATCTCTCATATCTCTTGTATTATGCCATAAAATGTCATATCTGACATGACTGAGTTTTTGTCTTTAAAACTAGACACGTGCATTGTATTGGCTGTTATACTAACTCCACTATTTTGAACTCTCTTAATATCATCATGTCTTTTTGTGTGTAGTAATAATCATTGATCCTGTAACTAGAATAACTGGCCACATCTGAAGAAGGTCCATGAGCTATCCATCTTAAGGAAGTAGTGATGGAATTTTTGGGAACTTCGAGAGCGAGGGAAACCTACAAAATATATTGGATTTAATTAGTTTAGATCTAAAATAAGCATGAAATTGTATGGTTCTAATGATTACTCGTGTGGACAACCATCTACTGAATGTGCGATTATGCTCTTCTTGAATCCATTTTTTACTTCTAGATTTACCAGAGTTAAGCTTACGCAAACTCTCCATATGTTGTCTGTCATAAATGAAAAAGTTATTAGGTAATTACATAACCAACTTATGTAATATGAGAATAGATAGGATTTAGAACGTACTCAACATATGGTAGAACATCATTTACATTCTGAATAACGTAAAGATGAGCTTGATCTAACAGCTCCTTACATGGTCTGATAAAAGAAGAAGCTGATAATGCTCTATCCACATTTGAATTCACTTTTATTACAGATAAGTTTATTCCAATAAAGCTAACTCCAGCCATAAATTCAGAATAGAACTCTACAGCCTCTTCAACAATATAATTTTTTACCATACATCCTTCCGGTTGATTTCTGTTTCGCACATAAGTTTTCAGAACTTTCATGTATCATCCAAAAGGATACATCCACTTTAGATGAACAGGTCCACAGAACTCAATTTCTCTTATGAGATGCACTACAAGGTGTACCATTATAGTGAAAAATGATGGTGAAAAATACTTCTCTAATAGGCATAGAGTGACAATAACATCTTTTTGCATTTCCTTTAATTATGATGAATCAATTGTCTTCTTGCATATATCATTAAAGAAAAAGCATAGTCGAACAATTACAAGTCTTACATGTTTCGATAAAATTCCACAAATTGCCACAGGTAGCAACTGTTGCATAAGAATGTGATAGTCATGCGACTTAAGTCCATAGAGTTCCAAATCTGTGAGTGACACTAAACTCTGAATGTTCGATGACTAGCCTTCAGGTACTTTAAGTTTAAATAGTGTCTTACAGAAACTCATTTTCTCCGTTCGAGATAACATATAACATACTAGGGGTAAAAAGATCTTTTTCTCCCTTACTTTAAGGGCTAACTCTGATCTAATCTTCAATTCCACCAAATCTAATCGACTCTTAATTCCATCTTTTGTTTTATCGGGAATATCAAGCAATGTGCCAATGAGATTTGCAGACACATTTTTTTCGATGTGCATCACGTCTAAACAATGTCGAACATCAAGGTACTTCAAATATTCTAATTAAAAATAAATAAACTTCTTCTTCCAGTAAGTATCTAAAGAAATCACTTCACTGTTCTTTTCCTTCATAGCTCTCTTACCAAATGAATATTTATACTTACTTGTTTGTACAAGAATTTCTTTCACACTCAATGGTTCTGAAGCATATCCTAATTCTTGTGCACCATTGAAAATTTTCTTCTGTTTCCTATATAGATGATGGTGTGGTAGAAACTTACGATGCCCAATATATGCCATCTTTCTTCCTTTTGGCAAATAAACGGATGAAATATTCTCCCCACAGATTGAATATGCATGATATCCTTTGATTGTACAACCACACAAGTTGCCATACGTAGGAAAATCATTAATAGTCCATAATAAAATAGCTTTGAGCCTGAAACATTGATCTTGATACGCATCGTAACATTTCGTCCCATCATGCCAAAGCTTTTTCAAATCATTAACTAACGGAGCTAAATAAATATCTATTTCATTTCCCGGTTGTTTGAGACCAGATATTAGTGCAGTCAAAATAAAAAAATTTCTCTCATACATAACCATACAGGTAGGTGAGGTAGGTTGTATGTCACTTACATCACTGGCAAACACCTATGTCTACTGCTAAGATCTCCATGCAGATTGACCCTATCTAGGAAATAGCAAGATGTAGATTTTTAAGTTCTAACCCAAACTCTGACCACAAGTTGTCTATTTTTTTCCACAATAATCCATCTTTTGGATGTTGTAATAAACCATTCACTTTTCTTTTTCTGGCATGTCATGTCAATAATCTTGATGTGTCTTTGCTTCGAAACATTATTTTAAATCATGGAATTGGAGAGAAATACCAGATGACTTTCACCAGAACATTCTTAACCTCCTTCGAATTTTTAGGAACTTTCCATCTTGACATACCACAAGAGGGGCATACATTTGCATTAAAAAGTTCTTTGCTAAACAAACAACAATCATTCCTACATGCATGAATCTTCTCGTACTTCATGCCAAGAGTACACAAAATATTTTTTGCTTCATAGGTAGAAGTAGGGATTTCATTAAGAGTAGGTAAGATGATCACAAATTAATCCTAACAACTCAGTGAAACTCTTATCACTTCATCCAAATTTAGTTTTCAAATTATATAACTTTATCAATGTAGATGTTTTGGTAAAATTTTTACAATTAGGATATAATGATTTTTTGGCATCATCTAGCAGTTCCTTAAATTTTTTTGACTTGTCATCAAAATAATTGTGTGCAGCCTCAAACATTCCGATTGTGTCATCAATATCATTCTCATCAAGTTCTTCCTTTTCACTACTAAAGACATTTTCATTGTTTCTCTTAATTGGTAGTGATTCACCATGAAAAAACCATACTTGATAACTCTAATCGATTCGTTAAAAAATAAGTGATCTCCAATTGTATTCACGTCTAAAGTCTTTGCATTTACGCACTTTAAACAAGGATAAGTCATGATGTTCGACATCTTTGAATGTTTCAACCCATTTTTAATAAACATCTCAACCCCAAAAGCATAATCCGTTGACATTCTATTCTTTTTCATCCATGACTTATCCATATTATATAAGATGTAACTTAATCTACAAAAAAAAAAAACATAATTAAGTAATCTTAAACTTGTGAACTTAACTATAATCAACAATAATACTTAAAATCTCTAATTAAAACCAACAAGTTCTATGTACACTCAAATAGCTACAAAACTCGCAATTGTATCAATCAAGTAACAAGCAAATATCAAATTAAAACCATCCACAAAGACCAAAAACAAACTTCTAACCATCATTACGATATATAATTTCAAATAAAACAAGAGTACAATCAACATACACAAATATATAAAAGAGTACAATCATAGCCTCACAGATTTATTTGCATTGACATATCAAATCAATGGAAAAAGGTCTTAGAGTTATAACCTGTTGTTTTTTCATTTAAAATATTTTAAAAGCAAAATTGTTATAAGTTGCATGTCTACATTACCTAACAACATAAATGTAGCTCCATTTCTTTTTATATATATTATTTTTTAAAATTGCTTTTAATTAAATAATAAGTGTAGTCTCCAACATTAAATCTTTGTCAAATAAATTTCCAAACATGAAATAAACAAAGATTACTACTACATAAACTAAAGTATAAGAATTATTAAGAACTTTTTAAGATTAAAGAAATAGAAATAAAACAAAGATAATTATTATATGTTTAAAAATGAAAGATGAACTTACAGTCCCTATAACACACTTAATATTAATCTAATCTTCACCCTTTTTTTTTGTTTGAGTTGACAATTGTGGGAAGACTAATCAGAATAAAAAACCTCCTACCTCGAATGGAAGGTCATAAAATGTCTCAAAAGTTAATCCTAAATTAAATTGAGGAAAAGAGAGAAGCGAATATTTTGTTCCAATTTCCAAACAATACCAAACTAAATCTCTCTCTTTCTCTCATTTGTAGTTAACTTTTATATTTACCATTCACTATTTCATTTCTTTTCTCTCTTTTTTACTTTCCTTCTTTACCTTTAAATCCTAATCTCCATTCCCACTTCCTACTTCATCTCCATATCTTCCAAATCAACACTCTCTATTTACCATTACATTTTCTTACCAAACAAAATCCACATACCAATATGCTAATAACACGAAGTCAGTGAAAAATGTCTCAAAAGTTAATCCTAAATTAAATTGAGGAAAAAAGAGAAGTGAATACTCGTGCAAGTACAGAGAGAAAAGAAGATAAGAGAAGTCAGAACCTACTAAAGACTGATTAAATGATCTATTTTGATGCCTCCAAAAGTCAAAAGAAAGCGCATGAAAATTTTTTGAACCTACAGAAAAAGGTTCAGAAGGGCCTCTGTAGTCCGCTCCCTTTTGTCCAATGTCTATGGTCAAGTAATATCAGATTGGTGTTCACGGGTCGAGTTACCCTCTCTCTTGGTCTGCCCCATGCTAGCCGAGACCAAAAGGTAGTCAAGGCATTTATCCCCCAGCTTCAAGCGAAATAAGATCAAAATCTAGAAAGAAAGTAGATTTGAAACAATAACAAGAAATTTAAGTTCATGAATGTTTTGAAACAATAATTGAAAATAGAAACCAATGACAAGAAATTTAATTTTGTTTCCAATTCATGAATGTTTTAAAACAATAATACAAGAAATAACACAATACTTTTATTTTTAAAAAATTACCCAAACAAAAAAGTAGATCAAAGTTGAAAAAATTACCCAAACAAGTTGGTTGGGCATGCGATGGTGGTGGATTAGAAGATGACTGGACACGAGTGATTCTTGCGGTAGAAGCACGACGACGACTGGGCACGGTGGTGGATTCAAAGATGATTGAACACTGTGGTGGATTCGAAGATGAATGGGCGGAAGGGGTTTCTTGTAGCTGAAGCACGATGACGACTGACTTGAAGGATGAGTTCTAGGCACGATGGCGACTGAGAAAGATTGACGGTTGTTTGCGATTTAGGTCACAGAATAAGAAGAGAAGGAAATTCAAAATCGAGAGAAGAAAAGAAAAATTGATAGGAAAGAGTAAATTAAGAAAGAGAGGGAAATTTAGATTTTACAAACTAAAAAAATTTAATGTCAGTTTTCACAAAATAAAAAAATTAAAAAAAATATTAAACATGAAAAGATCATTAATGTCGGTTTTTACAAAATAAAAAAAGTTAAAAAAAGTTAAAAATGGACGGATCATTAATGTAGATTTAAAAATGACATTAAACCCTTATCATTAATGTCGGTTTAAAACCAACATTAATGATTCGCCTTTTCAAAAACGAAATTAAAGACAAATTTTCATTTTTTCCACCTGACACTAAAGCCCAGATTTCTTCTACTGCACATATAATTGTATGTTAATCTACAAGAAGCAATAGTTTATAAAGGTTTGTGATTCGTGATCGACAACAAATAGCATTGTTCTATTGATCTACGGAAAACTACATATTAAATTCATAATTACACTTTTCCTATTAGAAATTTATCCTAGTGTAATCCCTAAAACATCATGCAATTAGTAGACTTGATTAGGATGCTTCTCATCAAATTAAAATGGCTAATTTCATATTCCACCATTGGTTAGCTTTTTTACTCAATTGAGCTAGACATAGGTAAGAAGATAAATTGTACATTGATATTTCGATGAACAAAATTACATTGGGTGATTCAGTTCCTCTAAGCTAGAATGTTTTGGTTTATTGCCCATCTATTTTATTTTTCTTGCACTTTATTCACTTGAATATCAAATCACACCAAACCCCCTCATTTATCACTTTAAGTAAATATTTAATTTTAAGAAACTAATCTTCTTGCTTCCTTGCAGATCGGCCCAATCTTGCCACTTGTACTACTTGTATAGGTGATAAAGTGAAATGGTAGTAAATTTCCTTTAGTTGTCGCTTTAGTTAACAACTAAAAGACTAGCTAAGGAAACAATTATAGAAATAACACAAAAGGCTTTATTAACCAAGTTTGGGAAAATCCACCTACGATTGGAGAGCTTTCTGGCTCAGATAAATAGATTTTATTAAGATTTAAACGAGTGTACCACTTTCAATAATCTAGAAGTGATTCCTTCCTAGAACTAGTAATCTTTTTAGTTATTTTCTGTAAACTAAAAATAGTCAAGCTCCTTTGAATTGTATTTGAATCTAATGAAGATAAACAGGCTCCTCTAAAGTAAATGATTGTGAATCAACTTATTTAATCTTCTTTAAATCTCTTATCAATAATACACTTTTAAACCAACTATGAAGAACTCAAACAATCTTCATGTATCTTCTAAAACATGGAGCTTCTGAAAACGTCTTCGTAGAATACCTTGAACGGCAAATTACCTCTCCTTTTATAATGAGGAGAAAGATACAAGCGAGCAAGGAAAGGGAAGCCAGCTCAGTTTTTCTCAGTTGCTTAAAGAGAGTATTATCGACAATTTAAGACATAGATGGCTGGTAATTCAAAAAACTTTCTAAATTTAAGTAACTTTCTAAAGAAGCAAGCAATCGTAACCTTTTAGAAAGAGAAAAGATATTAGTAAAGATCCATAAAGATAAGGAAGATCTTTTTATATTTCTTTAAATAGAAAGAAACTAATTACATATTTATAAAAAAATATAACAAACTCCCCTTTTGACAAAATATGAATAGTTTTGTTTTTATGTGCACCAATTGATAATCTTGAAAAAACTTAAGCCTTTATATCACCAAAAGCCAAGATGCAACAAAATGCAAAATGTATAAACTTAAATAACAAGGTAGAGTAGTCTTAAAAAAATACAAGGAAAGGAAAATATAAGTCTTCAGTCAATACAAGTCTTAATAAACAGGTCTTAAATAATAAACATCCTAATATCAGACATTTCCACATCCACACCAACTTTTAGCAGCTCAAATAGTAGCAAACCAAGAGTACAACTTTCTCCCTTTTCCAAATAAAATAGAAAACTCAACTTTCAGCAGCATTACAAGAAGAAGTAAATGATGAAGCAGAGCCTCCAAATGACAAACTAATGCATCAACCTCAAATCTTCGTTTTGTCAAGGAATTTATTGATTATTCAGGATGCTAAGGCAAGAGGAATGAGCCGGCCTTCTGGTGAGATATTAATGTGATCTGTATCTAAAGAATGCTGAGCTCAAGGAGGCTGCATCGAATGTTCTGTATGGGACATGGGATCCTTGGAATATGTAACACCCCAAAAATTAACATAATTTTAAATCTAATTATCTTAGTTTAATTTATTTATATTACAATTATTTGGATGTTATTTTAGATAATTGGTAAGAATTGTTTGTTGTTAAGGAAGTTAGGATTAATTAAATATTTATTGGAAGAATATTTAATTAATTATTAAAATTAAAAATTTTGGTATTGTGAAGGATTTAATTTAAGTTGAATGATATTTGGTAATTAAGTATTTTAATTATATATATATATTAATTAATTAATTATGAAAGGTTAAGAATAATTAAATTATCCCTAATATTATTATTATTCCTAAGAATAAAATATTATTATTTGGGAAAAAGGGAAAGTTGGATTTGATAGGAAATTAAATAAAGAGAGAAGATTGGATTTGTTATTTTGGAAAATCAACAAAGGAAAAAAGAAAGTATTTGGAAAAGTAAAAGGAGTTAATAATAATAATAGTTAATATTATTATATTAAATAGAGGGCTTCGTCAAGCGTGCATACTATTCATCTTCTCCTTCCCTTTGTAAACCCTAAAGTCGTTGTTGCCTTCTTCACCATTCTTCACTATCGGTAGCCAGGCATAGGCCATTCTCTTTGTCTTCCATTTGTTTCGTCATGCCAATCACGAACCCAAGCTTTTCTTCCACATCATGTGCCCCTAGCCAGAACAAACCGAGATTGAGTTTGGTTGTGTCATGATGTTCCTCCACTGCCATAAGCCACGATAGCACGTCCCTTGTAGTCTGTCATGCCATCTGTCTCCATCTCTCTCTGTTTCAGTTGAAGTCGAGAGCTTCGTCCACGTGGATGAAGGGATAAAACCCATAGAGAGGGTAGGGCCCTTTGTTTAAGTCTTAGAGACACCATTTAAGAAAACATTCATCAACTTATCCTAAAGTTGGAAAGGAGTGAATTCCATCTTGTGTAACTATGTTTCCAGCTCCCCACTCGATCTTGTCCCTAAAATGATAAGCTTATTGAGTTGGCAATCTGATCACTCTCACCCTTACAAATCAAAGGACAATCCCTCGTGAACAGGAGTTCATAATACACTCAGGATTAAGACTAGGTTACCTAGGTCATCCTAATGAATTAGAAACCTAACAAGTTAATGGAGTTACATCTAGTGGTTACTATTTTGCGGTCCGATCTTATGCAAACTCATTGCATAGGATACCCTCACTCGCATGTCAACTACACGAACGCGTTGGATCATTGCGTTTGTATAAAATACAAAGTGAGCTGTGTCCATAATGTGACAAGGATAAGGTACCCAGTCTTATCCCTATACTATAGACCCCTTAAGTTGATCTCTAATATTGATCCCTGTATGTCTCTACATACTGTTTAAGACTCATCAAATAGTTTAATATGTTAGTTTATTGGATTTGTGTTATTAAGACAAAACTAATAATATAATCAATAATATTTATTGAAATTATAAAAGTAACACTTTATTAATAATGATCAATGTATTATATTTACAATCTACGAGTTTTAGGACATAAATCTCAACATTGGAGTTCTCCTTCGCAAGCCCCTTTGCATGTCGTGTTTTAGATGAGCCAATTTTTGTTCTACCCCAATTCGGTCCTCTCCTCAATCGTAGCTAGCCCGAGCCGATTGTCCCGCTTCACAAGTTGTTCCCCTTCGCAAGTTGTGCGTCTGAGCCTTCTTCTCCTAGTCGAGCCGCCTCTGCCTTCTTTTTGTTAGTCAAGCCATCAATTAAGCCAGTTTACTATTTTGGTGAGTATTTGATTGTGTTTTAGTACTCCCATCAAATATCTATTTTTATCCTAAATAATTTAAATTATGCATTTAAATTGGACCATTTTCTTAAAGGTTTGATTGGCTATTTTTTTATTATCCATATATGCAAATTATCCTCAAGGGTTGAATTAGTTTCAACCTCTTTCATTGCTAAGTTTGAAAGTCTAAGTAATTAATTGTTTGATGTTGGTTGTTAAACTATTAATTCAGTTTCATTTATGTTTAGGATTTTGTTTGTTTGGAAAGCTTTGGCTGTGACTGTTAGCTAGGAACAATTTTTGTAAGCTAATCTCAGGTAAGATATTCTACTATTTGACTTTTGAAACATAATAAGAGATTGCATGTATTTTTCATTATGCATTGATGTAGCTAAGGTGCAGAATGTGACAGATATGGATGATTCATATAGATGGCTACCATAGATGACTAATACGTTATGACTGATATGTTACAACTAATATGTACGATTGTTATGTTATAATTGATGTGTTATGACTGGGATATGATATGATTCAGATATGTTATGACTAATATGTTATGATGCATGGTATAATAATCATATGATAAGGACATTAGGATTGATATTCATGCCATGATAAGATGTTAATGATATGTTACATGCTATGGACTGTGGTGTTCTGTTAATTTGTCTATTAGGGTCGTATCCATATGGGTGTCCCTTGAGATCACCTTTTTATGATTGTGTGTGTTCAACGGGACCACCAGTTCATCATGATATGTTTTATGAGTGATCCGATGCGGTCACTTACTGCCTGATTCTTAGGCGTTCTCTCGGGTTTGCCAAAAACCAGTTTCTCTTAGGTGTTTCCTTTGGATTTACTGAAGACCCGTTTCTCTTAGGTGTTTCCTTCAGGTTCATCAAAGATCAGATGTGTTCCTACGGAATCACTAAATAGCGTGTGTTCAGGAGCACGGTAATTATAGGGTACTTCCTTACGGTACCCTAATGAAAAGTTAACAGACACATAGCAGAACTAGTAGTGGGTCTCTTACTGAGTATATGTTTATACTCACCCTTTTCTATGTTTAATTACCAGGCAAGGGTGAAGGTAGAGGTAGAGGTAGAGGTAGAGAAAAGTTGGCGAATGACAAGAAGTGATCGTGGCTTGCCATAGGAAAAAGTTTATGTTGCTTTTGTCTTATGTTTACAGTATTTTGACTTTTGGTATTTTGTTTAGACTTATCAAACTTATGTTTTACTTTTATGTTATTTTTTTAAAAAGTTAAATAGGGTATGAGCTAGCATTTTATCTACTACTTTATCTCTACATACTTTATTTACAATTTATAAATTACTATTTGAAGTTTTTCATTGAAAAGTTTAATGTCTTTTTTAATTTTTTATAATAAAGTCTTTATTTATTTTAGTATTAATGACCTCAACATAGTATAAAGAGTTGAGTCGTTACAGAATAATATGTAGCTTAGCGTCAACATTTTGAGAGTAGGGTCTGGGGCATCTAGAACATATAAAATATCTGAATTTTGATGGAGAAAATTACTAAAGAAAAATCTGGGAAATTGAAAGGGGATCTTTACACCAAAAGTGTCAATATGGGACAACATTTAAGAATAAATAAAAAACATGCATCTACACTAGAGAGTTAGTGCCAATTTGATAAAGAAAGGTGGCTAAGGCTGAACAGACACTGGATGCATGAAAAGAGAGAAACCATTTTGCTATGCCTATTTTGTTTAAATTGCATATTTGATACTTAGAGACACCAAAGAAATTTGGCCATTCACAAACCATTTAGTAATAATTCCACCAGTTAGTAGTTCAAAGGCCAAGACTTCTAGTGCAGGTCGAGGAGAGGAATTATCATTAGGTAATGTATTTCCAAGGAAAGAATTAAAAATGTTTTCATTGATTGCACAAATTTTTATTTTTCTTGCACTTTATTCACTTGAGTATCAAACCCCCTCATTTATCCCTTTAACTATATATTTAATTTTGAGAAACTAATCTTCGTGCTTCCTTACAAATTTACTACGGATGATAAAGTGAAATAGTAGTAAATTTCCTTTAGTTGTTGCTTTAGTTAACAACTAAAAGAATAGCTAAGGAACAATTAGAGAAATAACAAAGAAGACTTTGTTAACCTATTTCAGTGAAATCCACTTACGTTTGGAGAGCTTTTAAGCTCAGATAAATAGATTTTATTAAGATTCAAATAAGTGTACGACTTTCAATAATCTAGAAGTTACTCCTCCGAGAACTAGTGATATTTTTAGTTATTTTCTATAAACTAAAAATAGTCAAGGCCCCCCTGAATTGTATTTGAATCTAATGAAGATAAACAGGCTCCCCTGAAGTAAATGATCCTGAATCAACTTACTTAATCTTCTTTAAATCTATTATCAATTATAATATATTTTTAAATCAACTATGAAGAACTCAAACAGTCTTTATATATCTTTTAAAAAGGTAATGACTTACCTTCGTAAAGATTCTTCACGAACTTAGGGCTTCTGAAAATGTCTTCAAAGAATACCTTGAATGGCTAATTACCTCTCGTTTTATAATGAGGAGAAAGATACACTCAGACAAGGAAAGGGAAACTGGGTGGGCTTCTTCCGATTGCTTAAAGAGAGTACTACCAGCCGTTTAAGAAATAGATGGTTGATAATTCAAAAAACTTTCCAAATTTAAATAACTTTCTCAATAAGTAAGGAACCTTAACCTTTTAGGAAAAATAAAAGATATTAATAAAGATCTCTAAAGATAAGGAAAATCTTTTTATTTTTCTTTGATTAAAAGAAACTAATTACATATTGATAAAAAAAAATGTAACAACAGGTATGGTATTGATCGGTAGTATACTACTTAGTAGTATATGTACTATTGACCGGTATAGTATAAATTTCATTTGATTGACCATTTACCTTGTTTCTTATTTTCATTAGTAATTTCTTGTTACTAATAAGTTATTAGTTTTGCTTTGGAGTGATGTATGTGGAAGCCTATGCCTTATTATTAAATCAATCGGGATGTTTGGTTTATATTTTGCTCCTACAACTTGTAATTGTGTATAGCCCACTCGTTGGCTAAGTTTGTATTGTCTTGCAGGCTCTTCTAATTGGGACTCTGTTGTGCCAGAATGGCTTGCTATTGTCGTTGAGGTCGATAATGGTCTCCAAGTGTAATGGATTGTTTCTCTGACATTTTTTTAAAAAAAAAGTTATGATTTATTTTCTTTCACTGAAATACATTGTTTTTGAAGGGGAATATTTTCATAAATATAGTGGTTTTTGAAATTAATGTCAAAAATAGGATAGTAAATGAAGAAATAACAAAAGT
>JBBPDI010000009.1:19492318-19506840 GCA_037974545.1 Cucumis variabilis | reverse complement strand
CGAAATAGTAACCACTAGATGTAACTTCGTTAACTAGTTAGGTTTCTATTTCATTAGGATGACCTAGGTAACTTAGTTTTAATTCTAAGTGTATTATGAACTACTTTTGGTGAGGGATTTTCCTTTAATTTGTATGGTGAGAGTGGTCAGATCACCGACTCAATAAGCTTATCATTTATAGGACAAGACAGATAGGGGAGATGGAAACATAATTACACAAGATGAACGTTCACTCCTTCCCTACTTTAGGTTAAGTAGATGAATGTTCCCTTAAATGGTGTCTCTAGGAAAGGGCCCTACCCTCTCTATGGCACGAGAGGGATTTCTGTTTATTGGTAGGACCATAAACAAGCTGTTCATTAGAGGAGCACTGGTATTTAAGGGTTAGAGGCAACTTAGGGGTAAAATGATAAATTGACCCAACTGGTGTTATGAACACTCATGAAGGACTAACTTACTATTATTGGTTTATATCCATGGACACAGAAATATATCTGCAATGAGAAGAGTTCAGCTGTGAGTCTTTAGTGGAGTTTACACACAGTCAACGAATATTGATTAATGTGGTTAACGAGTTTAGCCAATTAATACTTTAACTTGATAAAACATTTACGAAGTAGTAATTTAAATCCTTATTTTTTTATTCGAATCTCAAGTATCTACTCCTACGAGGTGGTAGAGGTTACTCTATACCATGTCTAAATTTAAGAGATGGGCATCCCCAACCCTGTTCCTGTTAGGTAGGCGTCCCTAGCTTGATTCAGAGGATAACTGCCCTTACCTCAAATTGCTCGGGGCCCCTTATCCTACCCTGTTAATGGTTGTTTGAGACATTTTTGATTTGAGAAAACATTTATAAAATCACATGTTCCAAATCCTTTAAGAATCCTTTTCATAAAGCAAGCATAATTATTTTTGCATAAAGCAACCTTTAAACATAAACATGCTTTGATAAATTCATTTTTTTTTAATATTTCTCAACAAACATACATAAATAAATATGTTAATGAAATCATTTGGACTGGAAATCATTAATAAATCAAATAGCTAAAAAATTTTACTTAAATCATACTTAAAACAAAAGCTTATATAACATGCTTTGAAATCAATTAGGAAATTCATTTTTCACTCACAACGTAAAGCCTAACTTCTTCTTGCCCTACAGCACAACCACCTTCAAACTTTGACCTGAAGTTGCAAGTCCAAAAAATTCCTTCAACTTCAAATACTTATAACTTTTAACCTCGTCATCAAAATAGAAAACTTCCTTCTTCAAACTTACTTAGAATTGTCTTAAATTCCTTACCTTAAAATTTTAGTTTAAAACTCAAAGAAATGAGCTCTATAACTTATGAAGAATCAAGTTTGCTGAAATTTACAAAAAATCAGACGTTTTCTTCTTCCATAAGCTCAAACTTTTCCCTCTTCAACACTTATTCGACTAGCAATGCCTTTGTTTAAACTAGACTTTTTAGTAAAGATTTTCCAATTGATTTGAACTGATTCGTCTGAGTGAAATAGATATACCCCTCATTTGAAATTTACTTAATTAATTTGCATTCTGCATGCTCAACCCTTTTGACACCTTCTACTTGTCGAAATTTAATTTCTTGCATGCTTAACACCTAGATTTCAACTCCATGGAACACTTAACGTTTAAAGATCCCGACGGAAATTGGCTTGAGATCAACCATTAAATCCTTTCCTATACCAATCTCGGTCAGGACAGCCCCAAGATAGCTTTGAGATTCTTCCAATTTCCTCTTTTATCTTAAATCTCAACCAAATTCGTGCCTGGGTTACTCAAGATCTCTTTAATTTTCTTTCTCTTCTCCTAATCTCGATCGAACAGAACCTCGAGAAGGCCCAAATTCTTTTACCTTTTGCTCTGTGCTGCCAATCTTGACCTGACATTGCCTCAAGATTTTCTAGGAGAATAACTCCAAACCTTTCTGTCCTTCATCTCGATCTGTCACAGCTTTGAGATTTGCACCAAGATTTGCCCTCTATTTTCCAACTCGCCTGAGATTGCTTAAAGTTCACTTGAGACTTTCACTCATGTTTTTCCTTTGCATTTTCTCTCAGTCGAACAAGATCGAGTTTGAACAATCTGTCTTGTGATCTTGAGCAAAAACTCTCAAGCTCAACTAAACCTCTACCTCGATCTGAACTAAATCTTTTAAAGTTTCTCTTTCCTTACCAAAGCTTAACAAGTCCTAAAAGTTACAAAAATTTGTGGTTTCATGATGCTGATCATACACTTGTTCTTAGCCTAGCTAAATGGATTAAAAATAGGATAAAAGAGCTTTTATGATATTGAGGTTGTTTTAAAACTTTTATCTTGTCATTTCATGAATTAGGAAATCCTTCGCTAAGCCATAACGAATCTTTAAGTCTTTAGAAAAGGGTAGATGTTGGAATTCACTTATTGTCACCCCAAAAGGACAATCCAATATAAAATCTAACGATCCAACATAAAATCTAAGTAAGTGAATCATAGATTAGGATTAGCCCACCCTATGAGCCCCTGATCTCATTCTGCCCTATGCGTTATTATTACACGCGGAAAGAATGAGTGAGACAGTATGCAAGGGAATATAACAAGTGAAAAGTTTGCATAGTACCCTACATATCATGTTCTAGCTAGGCAACGTGGAGGAGCTATGTATTGAATTAGTATGCGATATGAGCTTTCTTTACTTGGAAGTAGCTGGCATCATCTTTATGTAAGAAGGTCAGTGAGCTAATTTGACCTTGTCACCCAATTGAATTCAGGATAGTAAGGTGACAGTAGCACGTGGCATTTTTGTCATTAGTTGAGTCTCACCGCCAGTCGGAGGTAATTATTATGGCATGCAAGTCTCACTGAAAAGGTTTATAAATAGAAGAAGTTTCGAACATTTTTGGAGTTACTTTTACCTTGTTTTTACTTAAGAAAAAAGTGAAGAGTTTCACAAGCTCGAATTTGACAAGGAACTGCAAGAAAGTTCAAAGGACCTTTGGCTAAGGATCTTGGACAAGGAAGTAAAGTGATTATGAGTGGTTTTTTCTTAAAAATATTTTCAAATTAAAACTATTCTCACTATCTTTTATATTATCCTATGGAGATTCTTGAATTCTATGATTTTTCTTATGATCTCAAACTCTTAAAATGTATTTGAGATATGAATGAATTGAAAGTGAACTGAAATGTGGTGATGAGATGATCTTTGGTATGCTATGCGATGAGATGCCTTACATTTTTTGTGTGTTTAGTATGGGATGTCTTATTTTTGTTGTGTGATCTGGGATAAGATGCCCTATTCTTGCTATATGATCTGCAATAAGATGTCTTATACTTGTTGTGTGATCTGGTATAGGATGTCATTTGCTTGTTGTATGATCTGGCATTGGAAGACGCATTATGAGTGATGAAGTTGATGGTGAATTGTTGTTGTGTTGAGATCACTGTACATAGATGCAACCTAACAAAAGAGTGTGGGAAACGCTTGAGCTGGGATGCATTATGCATGATTCTTCGAGATGATCTATTTGACACATTGTGCGAGATACATTTTTCTACAATATGTACTGTTATGAATTATTTGAAAAGGACTTCCACATGATTTATAAATGTTCGATTGATGAGATTTGGATTGTAAAAATTGTTTAACGTATTAAGATGATTTGATTTGAACTCAATGTTATATTATTGAAATGCATAAATATCTATATCACATGGTTTGGTGAAATGAATTGCAATGCGTTATAGCAGAAATTGACTTAGTAAATGTGTTGGTAAAAGACCCCACTTACTATACATTTTTTGTTTAATCTTTAAAATGCTTTGTTTGAAATGACATACATCAATCACATAATCTTGTAGTGGTCACTGTTAACTTGTACGACATTTAAAAGCTAGGCAAGGAAAGTGAAATTTTGTTTTGAGATTTGTACATTTTTAGTTTAGAGAAACTCTTGTACTTTTCATAAATGTACCCTTTTATCAAATATCAATGAAGTTTGATTATATCAAAACGAGTTCTCATCTCACATTGAGTTGGTGTTGTATTTATTTCATTTACTAAGTATCTGTGTGCTATCTTACAAAGATATTTGCGTTGAATGTCTGAACGGTCACGTCTCCTCTTATTTGCACAAAGGGACTTTTTGGGATGGGCCTAACACATCTGGTGGAAAGCAAAAGCTTGCTACCAAATGCAAAAAAATATTTTCCAAAGAAAGAAAATAGTGGCGATGCAAAATGCTTGCATATAAAATGTGAGTTTGGAGCTAAAACAAACAAAAAAATGGCTCATAAAAAAATGAGAGTGTTTTTTGTATGGGTAAGTCAAACGGTAGGATTTCCTTCGTGATCAGTTATGGTTGCCTAACATTAGTGTGATACAAAGCCCTACGGAGGAAGTCTATCCTTTGCCTTAAGTAAAACAAGGACGACCTAATCTTAGAATTTACTAGCTATGTTCAATGTCTTGACCGAGGGAAGAGGTTTAAGAAGGGATCCTTCCAGTTCCAAAGTAGAAGAAAGATAGCCTAGGGTATTTTTTATCCTTTTGAAGCATGTCTAGTGATTCAGAGTAGAAAGGCCTTGAGTCTGTCTAAAACATGATTTCACTAGATAAATTTCGTTAAAATCAAATCTCAATTGATTACTTGCATCTTTTTAAACATTTGAATGACTTTTTTGCTTTGGTTTCAATAAACTGTTAACACATGAGTAAAGTAACCTAATCAAACTTCTTAGAACATCATTACTCTTGTGAATGAATGATTGTAATCTACCTTAGCAAAGAATATTATGAGAAAGGCAATCCATTTCTAAGGATAAGAAAAGGACCTAAATTATTTAGCAAAGAATTCAAATATGCATTAGATGGCAAGAATTTTTTTAAAAAAATAATCTCAAAATTGTGAGAGTTCTCTTCATACTTAAGATGACGCAAGCATAAGCAAGAAAAGTATCCTCAACCATCCTAGTCAAGAGCCATACAACAAAAGAAAACATGCATGCAAGTTTTTCATCATGCAACCATTCATTCATTCATCCATTCCTTTCTATCATACATTCGTAAAATTATAAACTCGAACGTAATTAAATGCTCAAGGGTTATCCATATTTGCATGAATTCAACATAGAAGCAAAATTATGAAGCAACTCATTATGAAGCAAAATCCAAAAATGCAAGCAAGCAAATCTTTATCGTCTTTGAAGAATCTTCCAAGATTTGTGGAGAATTTACCGAAAATCTTAAAAAAGGGATGAGACTAAGAGAAATTTTATTGGAATTGAGAAAAAAAAAGTACAACAATTTTGGTAAGTGTTCTAAGTTATAAGTGTAAAATTAAGAATAATGTGTGAAATCTGGGAAATTTTGATTTAAAAATTTGAAAAGCGTGCAAGCATGATCAAGGATTTCATGTCAAAGTACGTAGCGCACTTGCGCTGTTGTATTCAACCCCACAGTTTGAAATAGTAAACACAGAAACTGAGAAGATAGTTTGTTTCATTTGTCCTCCCATGTTCTTTTCTAATAGTGAGCCACCTATTTCACTATTTATGTACTTCTACAAGAAAGAGCTTTCTAGAAAGGCCTAGAAGTCGTTCCTCCACTAAGGCGCTGAAGAAAGGACTTCCACACGTTATAGAAAAGTGAAATGGAAAGACTCTTGACTCAAACGTAAACCTACCAAACGGAGTCTTTCGGGAGGTACACATAGGGTTCTTACAACATTTTAGTAAGAGGATGTTGAAATGAAGTGATTCTCTTGCATTTTTGTCACAACATAAGAACACTCTTCAAAAGTGTGCTCTAGAGTCTGTAGCATCGCACAAGCATTGTAAACCCCAAACCTTGGAGGAAAACCTAAGTCTTTTGAAGTAGTTGGAAGATTAAGAGTTGAAGGGAGTTGAGGATAAAAGTATGTCATTATCACACCCTAAACCGTACTGCGATGAAAATACGAAAGTAGTAGGAATAGGATGTGAGTTTGTTACAATTTTGAATTTTTCTTATCGTAAAATATTATTCTAACAATAAATAACTTTTATCGCTTAATACTTTCTGCGGATAATTCAAACGACAATTTCTATAGAACTTTTAGCCAAAATTTTACTTCCTATACTCGAATTAAAAACGGGTCTCACAATTCTTCCCCTCTTAAGAAATTTCTTCCTTGAAATTTAAACAACAAGACAATAACGGAAAACAAATTACTTTTTATTACTTTAACTTTTGGAATTACAGTGTTATAACATTAAAATTAGAGCTTTCTTATTCTTCCGACTTCCTTCTTCTCCTTTCCAGCCTAAGTGAGAACTTGATCTTTTTACGTCCAGACTCTTTTCCACTCTTAGGGCCGCATCCACCAACTGTGCATAGTCCCTCCTTATTAAAATCGACATAATAGGTGTCCTGAACTCCTCTCGCAAGCCAGTTAGAAAACGTTTGCATATTTCTCCATCATATGCGATTAATATTAAGGCGTATTTTGCCAATTCTGTGAATTTCCTCTCATATTCAGCAATTGACAATTTTCTCTGTTCCAAACAGAAGAACTCATCTCCCTTTTGGTCTATATATGATACTGGAAAATATTTGCCATTAAATATTTCCTTGAATTCTTCCCAAGTCACATTTTCTCGTCTGCTTTCTTCTAAGATCCATCAGTCTTTGGCCTCTTCTTGAAATAAAAATGCAACTAGATCAACCCTTCGTTGTTTCGGACACTACATAACACGAAAGCACTTCTCCAATGTTCGTAACCATTTTTTTATCTTCTTCCGATTTAGTTTGTTCACCAAACTCAGTGGCTCCTAACGCTTTTAACCTTTCTATTCCAAAATTTCCCTCAAGCAGTGACAATAAAACGCCAGGATTTTCATAATAATCTTCTGAATTCATTGTTGTTCGAAATATTTTAACTAATACTCAACTTTTAGCTCACTTTACACAAACTTATTCTTTCCCGAAGAACATATCGCTCTGATACCAAATTGTCACACCTCAAACCGTACTGCAAACCCTTCTTTTCTCAAAACTTCGTCGCAAATTAACTTCTTAATCGTAAAACTTTTTCTAACAATAAAAGATTTTGTTGCTTAATCCTTTCTACAGATATATTCAAACGCCAATTTCTATAGTACTTTTAACCCAAATTTTACTTCCTACACTCGAATTAAAAATGGGTCTCACAGTCATGGTTAGTAGAAAAAGGAGGAAAATTTGGCTAAGTGTCAAGGGTTGTAGTGTTAGGCGTTCAAAACTTATGTTGAGGTTGTTTAGGTGTCCAAAGGAATGAAAATAACCTCTTAAGAGGTTAGTATGTGTTTAAGGTTGGACAGCCAAGGCATGTGCATTAGGCGTTTGAAGGTTATTTGACTTGTTGGTTATGTACTATGCGAGAAAAGAACCTCCAAAGGATTGTCATTGGGAGAGGAAGCCTATCATTAAGAGGTTATTTTGTGACCATTTAAAGGTAGGCGAGAAGGTTGGTGGCTTGATGCTAGGCGAGAAGCTTGGCATGTAAGAAGAACTTGGAGGTTAGTAAGACAATGTCACTAGGCGTTTTTGACTTGTCCTGGAATATTAGGCATTTTGATTAGGCAACATGATGAAAACATGGAGTCGGTGGAGTGCTTTGCAAGTGTTCTTGCATTCTTCACTTCGATTCGGCTAGTAAGAGGTGTCAATAAAGATTCATGCAAGCTCCAGTACAAATAGGTCACTTCAGATAAGTATTTCTCTCAAACTACATGTGCGTTTTGATTGACTCTCAAGAGATCATTAAATGGGTCTAGTTTTTAAATTAGGATTGTCGGACATTTTTTAGCAAGGGAGGGTTGAGTTTGAGTTAAAGAAAGAGAGGAAGGTTAGTTTTTGGGTAAATTTGAGCAAGGTGGATTTCCAGAGGGCTATAGAGTTTATCCTTTTTAATGTGAAGCTAAAATTTTAATATAAAATTTTAATACATTTCTAAGAATTTGTGTAGAAGGAAGTTTATTCAAAATATTTTATGATATTTAGTTATGATTTTTTAAAGTTCGGTTATGTTTCTGGATGAAATTAAGTTTCTGGGCAAGTTGTTGGATGACTGAATGACAAGGTAAGGCTAGGCAAGATAAGCAGGCATTTTGGGCATAGAGAGGTTATTGTGCATGGTTGTTGGTGTTAGATGCATGGCCTGTGCGCAAGGTGCGCGCGACCAAGGAAACACGCGAAGAGGGCTACGCGAGATGCCAAACATGCGACCAAGTGAGGCGCACCATGTGCCTGTGCTTGAGGTTAGAACGCGAGCATGCCTAGCACACACAAAAAACCTCTTATAAAGTTAGCACGCAGGCAGTCCAGCGCGCGACCAAGGCCCTATCGTCCACTCATGTGCACTTAGTAGTGTTTTCTGCCGTTTTGAACTGTTTTTTATGGTTTTTGGGTTTTCTGAGTACACTCTTGCTATTTTCTTGGTAAAACAAAATTAATTGGATTATTTTACCATATATTAAGGTCAAGAAGGGATCAAGCAAATTTATAAGCCAAGGATTTAAGCTTGTATCTGTGAGTGGAAAATTATTTTGTTAAACTGATTTAATGAATATTCTCAAGCAAGCATTTATGAATGTTTTGTTTTAAATGTTTAAGTTATTTCATGAATGATTTTCAAGCATGTTATGGTTTAAAGTATTTATTCATGATTATTGTTTCATGTTAAGTTTACTGAAAAGGAGTTTATCAAGGCATTATTGTTTAAGGCTTTCGAAAAGAAATTTAAGGTTTATGGTTTTATAAATGTTTTATCGGAACAAAAATATCTTAAAATTACCATTATAATAGGACATAATTAAGGGGTGCTAAAGACAGGTAAGGACACTTATCTTTATGAACGAGTTAGGAATGCTTATCTCATAGGAACGAGTTAGGGACGCCTACCTCGAGGAATAGGGATTGGTGACGCACATCTCTAATATTTATGGATGGGTACCAAGCTGGAAAAGCAAGTTTTATGTTACTGTTTTTCAAATGCTTTAAGATTTAAGCTCTCATGTTATGATTATGATTTATTGTTTACTGTTCAAAGAATTTTTGAAGCAATGTTTCTAAGGTTTATGATTTAAGTTTATTGAAAGAATTTAGAAAAGCTACCACTCATTGGGCTCGTTTAGCTCACACTCTTCAAAACATTTTCTCACTTTCCAGATAGAGACAGTGTCTTTAGAGCCCGAATTATTACTACCTGTCTGCAGAAGAATTCTGTTCTATTATCGTATATGTCATGTTGTATTTACATTCAATTAGTCTTTTGTTATATGAGACTTAGGTTGTAGAAAGATCGATTGTGGGTTTGTTTTATGTAAATAAGGTTTCTTGTTGTTTGTATAAAATTATCTAAAGTTTGTTTTAAATAAAAAGAGTTTCCTTTAGTTCTGTTTTTAAGTTACATGTTAGAACTTCAGCTGTTGTTCATTGTTTTAAGGGTTACATTATGGGTCGAATGGTATCATTCTTGAAGTGGACGATATCGACTGGCTTCACGCCACCTCTCGAGCCTAGCAAGCAGGTTCTTGGAGTGGGGTGTGACAAGCATAGCGACACTCCAACTCAACTCTCCCAGGAGAATTTTCATAAATGACTTCAATTTGTGTCATTTTTGTGTTTCAAAGCTTGGTTTTGGGTCATTTTACACCATTTGACCATTTTACCCTCTTAATTTTTTTATATAAAAAAAAATTATGCACAAAAATCTCTTTTAAAGAACAACTTAACCTATAAAAGTATTTTATGGTTCTATCACAGACTATAAGTTTAAAATACTAATTAAAACTAGAGAATGTTCACTACTAGAAATTTGAGTTTTAACGATGCAAAATTTGCATCATAAAGAGTTTCAATGACACAATATTTGCTGTCATTGAAGCCCCTGTCAATAAATGTTATTTAACAACACTTCAAAAAATGTGTCGTTAAAGATTCTTAGATGACACCAAGATTGTGTCATTAATACCTTTCGTTGCACACAACTCTTGTGAAAAAATGTGATTTCACACATTGTTGCTGTTTTTACAGTGCACCTCAACTAATCTCACGGGACCTGACTCTACAACATTTGGGTGTCAAGAAAACTTGTAGAAAATTAATTCCTAGGCTAGTGGCCACCATGGATCAAATCCATGACCACTTAGTTAATTTTCTAACTTTTTACTACTAGGCTAACCCACGGTGGTTACGACAGTATTTTTATTTAATAATGACTTATATGTCGATACTTGTTGGCGTTATTATTTTTCAAGTCACAACATATATTTTTTGACATATAAATAAATTACATACATGATTCAACTTATGCACATTTGCTTAGAAATATTTTTTATTGATAATAAAAATGTGAATTACATTTTCGGTAAAGGTTTTACAATAATCCAAAAGATAAATTAATAATTTAATCAAACTAACTCATAAATGGACTTTGATCGATCTCATGGTCCACGATTCTTCAACTGCCTGTAAATTTAGTGAGCTCCTTCAAACGACAAGTAGAGAGCTTATAAGAGAGAGGGAAAGTTGTGAAGAGCGTTTGCGAGAGAGGGAAAAACATCATTGGAGAGCATTTGCGAGAGAGAAAGACAACGACAATGTCGGATGAAGTAAGGGTTTTTTTTTTCATGGTTCGCAAGAGGGACGAAAGCGCCAAATTATTTTTTTTAAAATCAGAAAGCATATGGATGAAGGAAAACATTCATTTTTTATTATGTAATTTTTAGTGACACATAATTTATGTCATTAATTAACGACACAAAAATTGTGTCAAGAAAACTCAATTTGTGTTGAGAAAATTGTCACTAAAAATTCTGCATTTTTATTTTTAACGACACATTTTAAATCCTCCCACCTTTTTTTTTCATTTCAAGTGTCATTAAAACTCATATTTCTAAATAAATTTATTGAATGGCAATGGCTAGATTGGTGGGTTTGATGGCTGCGACAACGACAATAGTGGCTGAAGTGTGGAATCGACAATGGTGGATGGTAAAAAATTTGAAGGCAAGAGTTCTTCACAACGACACGATAACCCACTTTGTTTGATAAGATTTTTTTGTGTTTTTGGTGTTGAGAGGAAAAAAATTACGTTAAGGCTTCATTCGACGACAACGTTTTTGCTTGAGAGAAAATTTGAGATTTTTATTTAGTTTTAATTGCGTGAAGGAGGGGAAATTAAAAAATTTTGAAATTTGGAGTTTTTTCATTTGAATATTTTTTAATGACACAAAAATTGTGTAAAAAAAATTAAATTGTATCAATAGAATTGTGTCAAGAAATAATTCGTATTTTTATTTTCAACGACACAATGTCTTGATTAGTAGTGTTATTAAAATCCATTTTTCTAGTAGTGGTTGGAGAGTCTTCCTTTGATGTATATATTGCATATGAGAGCCATAAGGGTGAATGATTATATTAGATATGTATTATATAATTAATTTACAGCATCACCCTTTGATGTATATATAACCTTACAAAAAAAATCCAATAATAAAAATGACTTAAAGAAAGAAGATATATACAAGTTATTGTGATCTTTTAGATAAATTAATGAGTCAAAACGAGAGATAAAGGACCAAAACACGTAGCTTTTAGTGCAAAATTATAATAGCAAGAGAATTGACCCTGTAAGATGGAGAAAAAGAAGAAATGAAGTGATGTAAGACCCAAACTTTTGGTAGTGTAGATTTTCCAAAGATTTTAAGAGGTTTGAAAGAAGGAAATTTTTTTGTTTAAGTATCAAAGAATAGTACTTTAGGCGTTTTGGTTGGCTTGGCAAAATAGTTTTAAAGGTTAGAAAGGCGTTTTGAGTCTTTAAGGTTGGCGAGAAAGAAGGGTCATAGAGGTTGGGCATTTTAGCTAACTTCGGAAAGGAGTTTCTTACAACTCAATTGGATGTTTGCACTCAAATTGGTCTTGAAAGTTCAAAATTTGAGTCTAGTTTATTGAGGAAGTCTGCTGGGTGTTTTGGATATGAGGAAGTTGACGTTTTGGATAAGAGAAGGCGAGAAGGTCGGTTCACGAGTGAATCTGCACAAGCTACACTCCCAGAAGGCTAAAGAATGCGTTACTTGGTGTTTTCCTTTGAAAGTTTATGGAAAAAAATTAACACATTTTAGAGCAACTTTACGTAAGGAAGTTTTACAAAAAGAGTTATGGATTTTAAGTTATAACTTTTCTAAATCGAGTTTTGTAGTCTGGGCGAGAAACTAAGCGAGATGACCTTAGAAGTTAGCTATGCATTTTGGACAACTATGTGACATGATAAGGACAAGTGGTTTAAGGTTTTAGTGAGATGTAAAAGCCTTGTTAACATGCATTTTAAGGTGTAACGTAAGCAGGAGGTGCCTTAAAGAGGGTTAAGGTGGATTTAAGCAAGGATTAGGTGTCAATTTGTACTCATGCAAGGAACTCTATAAATAGGGCAACTTCAGAATTAAGCTTCTCACAATTCACTCTAGCGTCTTGAGTGATTTTGCTCTCAGAAGTTTTTAATTTGGGAAAGGGAAAGCATAGTTTGAGTTCAATAAAGAGAGGAAGGTCATCTTGAGTAAAAACTGAACAATCTTTACTCCAAAGAGGTTACAGGACGCATTCAGTTGAATCTTTCTCTAAAATTTTGAGGTAATGTTATTAAGGTGTTTTTTAAACAACTTTGTAGAAGGAAATATTCTCAAATTGTACTCATGCAAGGAACTCTATAAATAGGTCAGCTTCAGAATTAATTTTCTTACAATCTACTCAAGCGTTTTGAGATTTTACTCTCAAAAGTTTTTATTTTGAGTATATTTTCTTTATTGGGGATTCTAGTTTAATTTGGGAAAGGGAAAGCGGAGTTTGAGTTAAAAGAAGAGAGAAAGGTCATTCTCGTGTAAAAAATGACTAGTCTTTACTTCAAGGAGGTTACAGGATGCATTTGATTGAATCTTTCCTTGAAAGTTTTAGGAAATATTATTAAGGTGCTTCAAAACAAATTTGTAGAAGAAAATAGTTTTATTTGAGTTCTGAATTTTAAGTTATAAAGCTTTAAAGAAGAGGCAGAATTTTGGTCGAGAATGAGATTTTAAGCAGTGGCCGAGTTTAAGAAATTAGCATGGCATTTTGGCCATGAGTTTTGGTTTTAGAAAGGTTTTTCTAAGGGTATTGGGATGGGGTGTGACAACTTGATATCAATTGAATTTTTTTCCTTAGGTAAGGAATAGAATTGAGTCCAACGAGTATAAATTACAAAGTAAGTTTCATGCATTTGAGTTAGAAGTTAACTATAGCATATCTGATGAGTTGATATGTTATAGGACTCATGGTTTGCATAGCTGACAGACAAAAATGGAGAGGGAAGGAAAGGACACGACACTCTAATTTGAAACAGTTGGAAGGGAAGTCAAGTACCCCACCAGTACAAACATAAAGAGAAGAATAATGACATCAGTTGGCTTCATGCCACGTCTCGAGTCGAGCAAGCAGGTGCTTGCAGCGAGGTGTGAAAAGTGAGGATCGCATGCATGAACTCAACGATAGGAAGCTGCATGGCAAGTCGTAAGATGAGGTGCCAACATAGCTAGAAGAAAAAAGCAATCGTGTAAGACCTAAACCTAAATTAAAAGTTAAAAGGAAAATTTTTAACTAAGTATTTGACTTGATGTTTTAGACAAGAAGGTGTTTTAGTTTGAGTACGTGTCAAGAGCTTAAGGTAAGGCAGTCTGCAAGAAGGATTTGTGGTAAGACCTCTAAGTTTAAATGCTCACAAGAGAAAAAGTTTTCTCGAAAAATGTTGGTAGTTCGCGAAGGAAATTATGCGATAAGACCTTGGGAGGCTGTTAAGTGGTTAAAGTTATTCACGAAATGGTATTAGTTGAGAAGAAACGTTTGGTGAGAAGATGTTAAATGGAATTTGACAAGAGTTAACATGTAAGATTAACATTTTAAGCATGGCTAAAATAAATAGAAATTTCAAAAGTGTAGTTAGTGGGCCACGTGTGGAATTTAAGTTAAGGATTATTAAAGACACATCTTAAGTTTACACATACTCCACTAAGAAGCAGGAGTTGGCGAACTGAGAAGAGTTTAAGCATGACTAAGTTGGTTTAAAAGCTCTATAAATAGAAGACCTCAATCATTTGTTTAGGAAGAAGAAAAGAAAGTGTTGATGTCACACCCCCTCCCAGACTACCTGCTAGCTTAGACCGAAAGACGGTGTGATGCCGAAGACACAGCTTTTCTCTACCTGTAACTGTCGACCTTGCTGAAAATAATAATATGATAAACTTACTAATCTAATACATGAACTATTGCACATGCAACATAACACAGAGGATCCTGTTCTAATCATATACATATCTGAAGTGTAATCCCAAAATAACAGATTTCATAAGTAAACTAGGTGACACCTCAACCAAAAACATAACTAACAAAGGTATATACAACCACAACACCTAAAGCTTACATAAACCGTAGAGTATCTATGTCAGACCAAGATATATACATCATGACACA
>JBBPDI010000009.1:19472422-19492218 GCA_037974545.1 Cucumis variabilis | reverse complement strand
AGACAAATGTTTAAAAAGGAGTGTATTTCTATTAAGGTAATGACCTCAGCTTAGTTTTAAAAAGTTGGGTTGTTACACGAGGTGATCCTAAATCAATTATGTAGAGACATGAAAGTGAGGGCATCCTATGTAAAGTACTAACATAAGACTAAACCATGAAATAAGTCACTTTTACGTTATAACACTGTTTACTATTTAAAATTGACTATATAGATTATTGATGACCTAGATAACTTAATCTTATTCCTGAGCTAACTTGAACTCATGTTCGCACGAAAGTATCCTTAGATCTGTATAGGTGAGGGCAGCTTATCAGTGTTAACGCAATAACCCTCCCAAGGGTAAGATCGAGTGGATAACTCGAGACATAGGATGCAAGATGGAATTCACTCCTATCCACTTTAGGGTTAGTAGATAGGTTGTTCTCTTAAGCACTGAATCCAAGTCTTGAACAAGGGGCCCCACCCTCTCATTAGCTAGAGAGGGATTAAGTTTATAGATTGGACCTTAAACCAATTGTTCAATAGTGGATTAGTGGGACTTAAGGAGCAAGATGTAGTCTCGGGGGTAAAACAATATCTTGACCCAGCCGAGGTTACAAAAAACCTGTGAAGGATTAACTTACTGATCATGGTTTTATCAAATGGACACAAATATATCTATAGTGAGGGGAGTGCAACTGCGAGACATTAGTGGAATGATCCGTTAGTTAACGAACGTTTATTAACTCAATCTAATAGAGTTCAGTCAGTTAATTTTGAATCGTTGGAGCCCATGATTTATAGGTTCATTAGGTTCCCCTGCTAGCTCTTATAGAATAAACTTATAATAGTGTGATGGAATAAGTCGAATTGTTCGAATTGGGAGAAGAGAGAGAAACCGATAATTATATGTGATATAGTTGTCGAATTTCATATTAGAAATAGAGCTTTGTATTTAAATGATATTTCAATACTGTAAATATGAATACGGATTCATACTAGAAAGCTCAGAATTGAGGGCAATAGTCAAAGTTGTAAAAAGTCAAAATGTTGACATTTTTACTTTGAAAAGTCAAACTTTGACCGGCCTAATATTCAAATATGATTTGAATTTTAGAAAAATGAATGCAGATTCATGCTCAGGAGGTAAAAATTAGTCAAGACGAACAAAATGGTAAAAAGTCAAAATATTGACTTTTGACTTGAAAAGTGAAAGTTTGACTATTGACTTGAAGGTCAAATGACCATTTTACCCTTGGACTAAGTTAGTGAAAAAATCCAACATTTTGTTGGATAATCCCACTAAAACTTAGTGGAATATGTGGTTACATGAGATGTAGATACCTAGCCCATTAAGTTCCACTAATTGTTAGTGTAGACACCTAGCCCACTAAGTTCCACTAATTGTTAGTGGAGTATTAGGTGTTGAGATTTGGCCAACTAATTACATGCAATTTTGCATGTTATTAGGTTATAAATAGGGTTGTTTTCATTCTTATTAAAAACTTTTTCCATTTTCAAATAATCTTAGAAATTACAAATTTATACTCTCCAAAATATCAACCAAACTTTACCTTCCAATTTCCATATATCTCTCTTAATTACTTCACCTAATTGGATCCCACGACCCGGTTCTAAGTCTAGAGATTAGCGGGTCAATTCTAGTAGTCGTTCCAATTGGAATACGTGAGAAGATATTGATAATTTTGAAAAATATCAAAGGTATATTTTCTTTAACCCTAATTTATTTTAATTAGTGCTTTGAGCATGTTTATCACTAAATAGTTTAGTTGCATATAACGTTTGTTTGCTTTCTATCATTATTAATATAATCAATATACAAAATTTTCCATTTTCCATTTCCTGCATTACGTACATTCATTTCAATAAAACATATCTATCAACAAAATAGACTCTCCAACTAGTAGCTATAACAAGTAAACCAACAATAATTTTATTAATCTCAGCAATGTCATCAACAATTACACAATTCCAATCCAATATAGTCAACTAAAATTTCCTATATGTGGCCTATTCCAAAATCATCAATAATAATAGTTATCTTCTTATATAACCAAAAACATGTGAGGTATACCAAAACTAAAGTCTATCCCCTTAAGGAAGAAATTACTTGCAAGTGACCTCTGTGGCATTTGGACATCTTCCACTCATATCCTCAATTGCAGTCAGAATTTACATTCAGTTGACTAAATAACTCCAAAATAGAATAGTATTACAATGTAAGCAACATAGAATAACATGCCGAATGAAAATGAGACTAGATGTTACCTTCTAGGAAAAGTTTCATAGCCTTGGAGGGTGTGCTAAAATTGTCTCTTGTTTAAACTTCGAACTCATAACTGAAATGAGCAATAAAAACTTTTATCAACAATCTACATGAGCTATATGATCCATATTCTTTGAGATAATGAGAAATTTGAAGTGTTTGATGGAATATGAAGGCCCAAACTTGTAGATTTGAAACAATCAAAGGGTTAGATTTGAGTATGAATTTAAGGACAACTAACTGTGAATAACTTCAAAACCTATTCAAATACTCCATCAACAATTTGAAATTACAAAAAAAAAACTTATAATGAAATTTAAAATACGTAAACCAAGTTCTTTCCTCAACTGTCAATTTGATTTCCAGCTTTGGAACATTCTTCATTGCATCCACCATTTCTTAAAAAAAACAACTGGAAAACGTAAATTAAAATCAAAATCACCATCTATCATCCAAAAGCAACTATAATCATTATTTTGTCATTTGACAAGTAAAGAAAGAACCGACAAAAACTTCAATTTGCTTTAACTAATTAGTTTGGAGCATTGAGGGTCACGAATATGACAATAAAGAGAGATTGTATAGTTTTAAAGAACAAAGGAAAAAAAACACATTAATTTTCTTTTTATACCAGCATCTTCGAACAGATTCAGATTCTGTTGTAGAATATAAGGCACACTAAAGACTAAAAATATATTAGAGAAAATGATATCCCCACTGAACCAATAGCATACAAGAAATATTCCTAATTAATGGCAATACGAACAAATAAAAAATAGTAGAAATATTTCCAATCTTAAACACATCTTTGAAGAAGACGAATATACCAGCAGTAAGCTTTGCAAAACAAGACATTAGTCATATTAACAATGGGAAATTGCAAAATTAAAAACTAGAAAGTGAAAATTCTTCAATAATATGGAGGAGGACATCAAATTAGATTTATTTATGCTTCATATTTAATCACAAACAACAAATACTCATATGATAATTAATTTAACATAAAACACCAACCTCATTAAATCATACATTCTTTTAACAAAAATCATAAGTAAAACACTTCCTTTCTATTAACTTTATATCCAAAGCGCCAAAGAAACAAGATCAATCCCCTTACCTTCAATTCAGCTCCTTCGATCAACTCCTTTGATTGACAACACAAAAGAATCGACAAGCAAACCTAAAGGATAAACAACAAAACATCAACAACAACAAATATTCATGATCAACAACAAACCCATTATACACAAAAAGATTGATATTGAAAATGAAATTATATGATTTGATCACTTACTGGTTAAAAGAAGATTAGTAAATCTACAAGCCATTAAAGTAGTACTCAAATAAAATGACAAAAGTTTCAGGATTTAGAAATCACGGAATGGATATTATCGTACTCACTAGCATGGTTCAACAACTCTAGGTAAGTGACAAAACTCTAGGTAAATGCATTGAATATCGAGTGTATTCAATTCTAGCTGTCCAAATGATTTTCAGCTTATAATATTAGAAATCAACATATAAAGTAAACAGTAAAGAACCGTTTCCCCATGGTTCCATGACACTTTCAATTTAAATTTCAATAGCTTTTTAAATATTAGGATTAATGGACAACGAGAGATTGTTAAATGACCAAGACAATCAAAAAAAAAATGAGGGAGACCCAATGGTTCAAACTGCTCACATAAATTAAAAATAAAAAATCCATCAACACCACCAACCCAATCAACCTTCCATACTAATGAAGTTATACACAGAGAAGATTCTAAAGCAACAAACAAAAGTAGCAAAGAGTAGTTCAAAAGTCAAAAACACTAACCAAACCATTGTAGCAGAGGGCAAAACAAGTTTTAAATTAACTAATATATAGTTACATGTCAACTACTTTGAATTATATCATTTACTCATGCTTGTCTGATGTGGCTATTTAAACACAGAAAAATTATACGAGTACAAAAATTATATGTTGAACTCATGAACATTATTGGTTATTTGACTAACTTGACCAAAACAATAATTTAAAAAACAATAAATAGTGAGGATGAAAGAGATGTGACTATTTTTTAGGCCTAAAACAACGCTAACTTAAAAACAACTAAAGCTAAGCAAAAATTTGTAGAAGTGAAAGTTAGGATGAGTTTGAAAAGAAATAGAATGCAATAAGAAGTCCAAAGAATGCAAAAACTTGGGATTCTACCTTCATTTTCTTGGCTTGATCTTTTGGCAGCGGCACCGAGGACCCTGTACAATCATAATATTTCTCAGCTAGCTCATAGCAAAATGAAAATAATAATATTTATTAATAAAAACATTAGGAAGAATGAGACAGGACAGATAATCCATAAGATTGAATGGTATATTATAAGCATCTATATTTAAAGCTTGGTCGTCTCTTAAAATGATAAAAATTATACAAACCATAAGTGTTTTCTGGATATTACTATTCATCACCTCTTTTTCCATTCTACATTCAAATATCACAAATAAAAAGATCGAATGAAATAAATGTTAGTAAGTAAATAAACTAAGCACACTTTTTCTGCAATTCCCAGCAACACCTTCTCTCCATGAGATAGAGAATGACATGCTTTTTAACATGATACAAACCAAATATACTCAAACCCATGGAAGCATACTTGTACCACCTGGTAAGTATCCGTGTCATAACAAAGCATAAAGAAACAAATGCCCAAGACATCCATACATTATGGAAAAACAAAGAGATTAAAATATCTATAAAGATAAGAGGATATAACCAACCTGACCCATTTTCTAAAATTTCATATGAGTTGATCAATTGTTTTGGGGACACATAAAATGGTCCCTTGTGTGGACGTTTAGTTCTGATGTAACAATGTCATCTTTGGCAGCCTGATTACAATTTCAAGGATCAAACATAAGAATCATAAGCAATTCAGAAAATTTTAATATTAAATAAAATTTATATTTTAAATATTAGAAAAACATTTATATTTTTCTAGTATTCTTGACTTTTTTCAAACGTCAAGTAAATGTACATCCACTTGACGTTTTAAAAAACGTCAACAAAGGTCGCAACATGAAAACTATTCAAAAATTCGGTCACCTCTACCGTTTCATAAAAATTCTTGACATTTTAAAAATGACAAGAATTTAATAGATATTACTTGACATTTTAAAAACGTCAATTAAAAGTACATTTCTCTTTACGTTTTTTAAACATAAAGAAAGGATCCATAGTAAAAAACTTTCCAAAAATTTGCCTCACCTCCAACTTTTTCATAAAAATATAAATATTACTTGATGTTTTTAAAATGTCAAGGAAAATTACATATCACTTGACGTTTGAAAAATGTCAAGAAAGCCGAAAATAAATTGGCACACCTTTTCCTTTTCATAAAAATTATTGATGTTTTATTTTTGAAATCACTTATTTCTTGACGTTTTTTTCCAAAAACCGTCAAATATTTAAAATCACAAACATAAAAAGAGTCCCCTTTTCTAGTAGTGAGGATTGAGCTTTTCGGGTGAAATGTGGAGATGGTAGATGCAAGGTTGAGGATTTTTCGTGGAGAGAAAGCGGGAGATGACATGGCCAATCTATTTAATAAATCTATTTAATGAAAGGATGAAAATAAAAAGCATTTTTATACTTTTTATACTTGACATTTTCAAAATGTCAAAAAATGTTAATTATACTTGACATTTTTTCCACGTCAAGTAAATGTTAACTATACTTAACGTGAAAAAAATGTCAAATGAAATCTTCCTTATATTTGATGCGAAAAAAAACATCAAGTAAAAGCTAACGTAAAATAGTTCAAAAAATTCCGTGAAAACCTAGCTTTTTTAAAACTATACTTGACGCTTTTTCTTTAAAATGGTCAATACTTGACGTTTTTTTAATAAAAGCGTCAAGTATGTAAAAAAAACTTGTTATTGTCAAGCAAAGTAGATTTTGTAGTAGTGTTTGTTCAATTAAGAGCAAGCATTTTGACCTTGTTCATTTGAAAGAAGAACGAGAGTAGGGGACAAAATTATTGAATAAGCGTAACTCGCTCTTAACTAAGGAAGTAGCAAAAAGAATGCAATAATGCATTCTCATCGCTAAGCTCATCCTTGTCATACGTTACTATAATGTCAATATGTGTGGTAAAATACGTTGGGAGGCGTGAACCTTAATTAAGGATTAGCTACTATTATTATATGCATAATGATTCGCGATCTAGTGTCATTAAACCCGTGTACTTGCATCTCGAAAGGTGAGCAAGTATGGTAACGCACTGAGAAGTGTTTGCCTTAATTCGTGGTTGATACAACTATATCACTTCGAAGTATTGAAGCATCAGCTAGTTTATTTAGAATTTCAATTTTGTTTCCTTCCTCACCTTGTCTGTGATGAGAGCAGCTTTAACTGCATCAAAACTTCATATTCAATTTTGTTTCCTTCCTCGCCAAGCACCATAGTGCAAAGAGTTAGGAGAAACTCATATATTGTCATACATATTCCTATTTAATCTTTATTGCATGATTTTGCACATTAGGATAAGTTAGGAGCTAGAAATTCCCTAAGTTCGACCTTAGATTCACCAGAAAACCACTCGTCGCTTATACTTGGGCGAAAGAGGGGAGAACTTACACAACAAGGTTATTCATAAATAGCAACACATTACTAGGAATGCAAATTTTATCACATCATTCTAATCTCTGGTCCGCAGTCAGTACTTTTCGAACTAATAATTTTAATTTTGAAAAGAATACTTGAGTTTTTTCAAAAACCTTTCACGAAGAAGAAGACGACTTCCCTTCCCTCTTTTCTTTTTATTTTAATAATAGTAAATATTCATAATATAAAAGCTGACCATGTTGCCCCTGAATTGTAAATTAAATTAACTTTTACCCTTATCTTGATTCCTTTTTAAAACTTAATAAAATTTCAAGTCTTCACCAAACTAACTTTGTTCCAATTCCTTAAAAAACAAATTAACCTAAAGTATAAAATGCATTCCAACTTGTTCTTCACCATTTAGGAGATAATAAATAAATAAATAAATAAAACAGAGCGGAATAAGAGCTTACAAGTTACTACCTTATTTTTAAGAATATTTGTAACACCCTAGATTTTAAGGTATCCTATTTTAACCAGTTGTCTTATTATTTAGAGATTTTAATTTTGTTGGGTGTTGTTGAATTTTAGATTTGAAGGAAAAAAAAAAGAAATAAGAAGTTAATAGCTAAAGTAATAATAATAATAGTTATTATTATTATTATTAAAAAAAATCCTTCTTCCTTCACGCGTGCGGCACCCCCCTGTTCTTCTTCTTCTTCTTCTTCTCTTTTTCCTCTTCTCGTGCCCTACTCAACCGCGATTTGTTTGTACTTGTCTCCATTCGTAAACTGTCGTCTCCTCCTTCGTCTTCTGTGGCCTTCGTCGAGTTTTTCTTAACCAGCTGTCGACTACCGCCAGTCTCCATCGTTTGTCGTCCCGTTCTGTCTCCATCACGCATGAAGTCGGTTAAAGATATAAATTCGTCTCTTTCTAATCCACACACCATAGTTTGTCAAGTCAGTGTTTGTCAATTTGTTGTAAGTTGGAGCCCGATCTGAAACCAATTTTCCTTTCCAACTGACCGCGCATAGCTTTGCTTAGCTTGCTGCGATTTGGTTTATCTTGACTGTCATTTTGTCTCGCAACAAACAGTTAGGGTTTTAGGAGGGTGTTTTTTTTATAACCAATATTTTTCATTTAGTAAATTGATTGAAATTATTTCTTGAAGGTACAAATCGTGGACATCACCTAATCCCTTGAATTTCAAACGAGTGGGGTTGGGTTCAACTCTCCACTTTTTGGATAAGTTGTGGAATTTATATATAGAACGAATTGTATAGATGAAATTGATTGTGGAGGTGATCGATTTCTTTTTACCTATGTTTAGGTTGTTTTGGCAAACTTAGGTTCAATCAAGAGGCTAGAGTAAATTTAAGGTAAGGGATTTCTACTACTGGACTCCATACTAGATTGAGATGTATGGGCTTTCATACTAGATTGAGATGTATTGGTTGTATGATTATCTCTTAACTGAGTATGGTTGTTTGATATATATATAAAAGTAGACATGGTGATAAACGTGCACAATGATTGACTGATATATATATTTATGTCAAAGTAGTAACTTCAGCTTAATTATAAAAGTTAGGTCTTTACAGTTGGTATCAGAGCCTAAGTTTTAGGTTATGTAGACTGACTTATGATGTAAGTCTATGTTTTTATGTCCCTATGGCTAACACGATCCTTTGTCACTTGTCAGGTACGCCTTTATGATTTATATATATGGTTTTATTAGCATGACCTTGCCTAAGTTAAACTAGACAGTATGAAGTACTTTGTTGTTAAGACTAAAAGGATTATTGGTGGATAATAGAAAATATGTCATCAAAGAGAGGTGCACGTAGGGATGGTCTTAGAGGTCGAGGTAGAGGTAGAGGAGCAGGGCGTCATCAGCCTGCTGAGGGTCAAGCTGACCAGCATGTTCCTGCCGCACATGTTACTTAAATTGATTTGGTTACTTTGTCTACTCACCTGGAATAGAGAGTCACAATGCTTATTGTTGCTGCTATGGCTCAAAATCAACATGCACCTGCAGTTCCTTCTGCACAGAGACCGACTGTACAACAGCCACAGAATGTACCAGATCAGCTCTCTGCTGAAGCTAAAAATTTGAGAGATTTTAGGAAGTATGACCCTCAGACTTTCGATGGATCACTGGAGGATCCGACTAAGGTGGAGTTGTGGTTGTCTTCTATGGAAACCATCTTTAACTATATGAGGTGTCCAGAGGAGCACAAGGTTCAGTGTGCTGTCTTTCTTTTCAGTGATAGGGGTGTCATCTGGTAGAGGTCCACAACGCGTATGTTGGGTGGAAATTTTGACCAGATCACTTGGGACCAGTTCAGAGATTGTTTTTATACCAAGATTTTCTCTGCAAATCTAAGGGATGCAAAAAGCCAAAAGTTTTTGGAATTAAAGCAAGTACAGGTGACAGTTGAAGAGTATGGTCAGGAGTTTGATATGCTGTCACGTTTTGCCTCTAAGCTTATTGGTAATAAGCACGCCAGAGTTGAGAGATTTGTTAAAGGCTTGAAAGATGAGATCAGGGGTTTTGTGCGAGCACTTAAGCCATCTACTCAGGCTAAAGCACTGCGCCTGGCAGTGAACATGAGTATTCGTAAGGATGAGGTTTAATCAAAGAGTATTGATAAGGGAGCATCATCTGGTCAGAAGAGGAAAGAAGATCAGAAGTTTGTGGAAGTTCCTCAGAGGAACTTTAGGTCAGGTGGGAATTTTTGCCGTTTCCAGCAGAATCCCATTAGGGCAGGTGAATCTGCCAGAGAGAAACCGTTGTGCAACACTTATGGAAAGTGCCATCTGAGTCATTGCTTATTTGGGACCAGGATTTGCTTCAAGTATAGGTAAGAGGGGCATACAGTTGATCGTTGTCCTTTGAGACCTATTAAGACTGGACAGAGTGGTCAGGAAGCGAGAGCACCACAGCAGAGCAAAGTATTTGCCACTAGCAGATCTGAGGCTGAGAGAGCTGGCATAGTTGTGATAGGTACGCTACCAGTGTTGGGGCATTTTGCCTTAACTTTGTTTAATTATGGTTCCTCTTACTCTTTTATATCTTCGATATTTGTAATACATGCATGTTTAGAAGTGGAGCCCCTAGAATATGTTTTGTCGTGGTTACTTTGAGTTCAAGGAGGTCTAAACAAGAAATCCATTATAATATATTCTCATTTTCTTTAAACCTTCATTATTCTGTTGAGCCTCTATACTCTTATTAATAAGATTCGATCTTACTCGAAACTATACAAGCAACCTCCCTAAGAGTAGCTATCAACAGCACATATTAATCTCCCCACTTAAACTATCCTTAAATCTAGTGCATTTGACCACCATGTCTAGGAGCACTAAAATGGCATACTTGGGCAATCAATTGTAATACTTGGCATTTTCTAACACATACATAACTTGGGCAAGTGCTATAAGTTCTTTGCTCTTCTCTACAACGAGTTATGAGTCTTGCCTTCCTTTCATTTAGACAACTCATAGCCCCACACCTATCTCTACTATCTCCAACCAATATTCTACATTTATGGGATTAGTTGTTTATGAAATATATTGTTGCTTCTAAAGCTCTCAAACACTTAGTTTTAAAGTTCTTTGTGGGATTATATTCCATAACTCTTATACCGAGGACAATTTCTTGATCCAAACAAAGCATCATCCTCTAATCAAAGTTCTTCTCAACACAGTTGGCTTCTACTATAATTTCCTCAGTCTCACTCCTAAACTAACAGGAGCGTCATGAGTTCCCTCAGTAGGATGTCTGGGTCATAGACTACAATGAGAATGCTTCCAAACTTACTCATGTTGACTCTATAATGCATAAACTCTAAAATTCTAAAGCTCTATCTCATAACCCTTAGATTTTCTAAAATCATGCTCTAATACCAAATTCGTCACACTGCTCTAGTTTTTCCTCTCTAACCTAGATCGTGGTGTGAATCTACTCCTTAAAATGTTTCTTTTCAACATAAGATTGATAAAACACTTTCAATAAAAATCTATAAAAAATTCGACAACACCTCCCCTTAAATATGGAATATCCAAACGTGAAAAGGAAGAATTTTTCACTTCTATATATATAAAACAAGACTTCAAATACTACAACACAATAAGTTTGTCTCACCACACATATTTCAGACGGTTCCAGAGTTTAAAGTAGAGTTAAAATTCAAACTACATATTACATATAAAGGATTACAATCTAATGCGGGATCCTTCAAAACTGGAGTTCTTAGCGTCTCTTTTGATACAACTAATAACCCCATGATGCAATACAAAAATTTAACTATATACATACAAAATGAAGGACTACAAGAAGAATGTGGGTTCAATCAATGCTTGGTTCTGGAAATCTACCTGGGGGGAGGAAAAGAAAAACATTAAAAACATAAGCAAAAAGCTTAGTGAGATAAAGTAAGTAGACATAAAAACGCATAAAAGATGCTCAATAAGATGTGTAAATATGCATAAATAATGAAATATTAATTAAAAAACATTATTGTCACAATCCACAAGTCAACCAACAAACCTGTAACTGTTCCAACCATGGCAAGGTGCCTAGATATACGGCCAAGAATATCTCACACATGATCAAAGAATCATGCGGCCACAACTACCTCATGTATATTTAGTACCTACCACGATAGTAACCTCCATCCAATCCAACCATGATAGCATACTAAATACATGCCCCAAAATAGCTCACATGCGATCCATATCCACAAGGAAACATGCGGCCAAACGGAACTCGCGCATACCTAGCACACCTACCATAGCAACTACACCCATCAAATTCAACCATTATAGCATAAATACACGGCTCATAATAGCTCACACGTGATCCATATTTAGGCAGAAATGTGCAGTTAAATGGAGCTCACGCATATTTAGTACCTACCACAATAACCATCTCCATATCCACTTCTAAATGCACATAGAGCCACCCACCATGGGTCAAACTATGCCCGAAACCAAATCACATTCTTCATCTATGTCCTCACTCAAGCTCAGGTTTTTAGATCTTCGATCACGACCTCTTTCAACTTTAGAACCCTCTAACAATCACAGGTGGCACTACGGAAACACATTCGCGTAGCCTTTAGGGAAATCACTAATTTTCTTCCACAAAAATCACATGTTCCATGCTTAGAACCAAACATAGTTAGAAAACTCATTTTCATAAAGTGGTTTTTCAGTCCTTAGTCATCAACACATAGTTTTAGAATAACATTTTTATAAAAATTCCAACCATTCACATTTTAAAATCATTGTGAATAAACACAAATGAAGATTGTCATAAAAAGGTTAAGTCGCGGTAGTTTTCCAAACAATATGTATAAATACAAAAAAAAACTTGAAAATGAGTCACTCATAGTCAATAACTCGATCTCATGGGGTTATACGCTTTCCTTACAGTAATTCGACCCAAATTCGTGTTGAATACCCAAAATTTTACTCCTCCTTGGCTAGACAGTAGCTAAAATTTTTCCAAGAACTCAAATCCCTAATATGAGATTCAATGTGTAATGATTAGAAAAGAGCAAGGTTAATGTCGATGTGGCTTCAAAACAATGACGAACGGTGATTTGGTGTTGGAGTAACTGAACTGGCGACCAAAACCTTGAGGAACTCGGACAGAACGACGCAGATCAAGCCTACAACATCATATCTGAGTGATCCACGATTCGAGTGATGCAATAACGTCTGAGTTGCTTGTGTCGACTCAACCAACGACCAACGTGTAACGACCCAACTTTTCTAACTAAGTCGAAGTCATTAATTTAAAACAATGACCTTAGTTTACACAAAAACACCAAATTAAATTAAAAATCAAACTCTCAAAGAAAATAAAATTTATGTTCGGACCCTGTTTAAAATAACAAAATATTCAAAGTAAAGCTTGCAAATCATTAGTTCATGAACTCAGTTAAACCTCAAAAGTTTCTAAACAGTATCAAGTACTAAAACGAAATAAGAAAAACAAAACATAAGCGGAAGCAATTGACAACATTCACTATGACCATCACACCTCCTTCTTGCCTATTGCCGGTATGCCTCCTTTACTATCTTTGCCTGAAAAAGTTAAAAATAAAAGGGTGAGTATAAACATACTCAGTTAGAGGCCCACTATTGTTCCCGTTAGGAAAAAATAAATTATTGGCTTCCTAATGGAGTACCCTGCACAGTCACAGTCTTGTGATCTCGTAGGATACACATAATCAGTCTAACATCTCGAAGGACGCATAAATCAATCTAGTGTTCTGCCGAAACACATATCAGTCAAATAATCCCACAGGATATAAAAATGAGGTGATCCCGTAGAACATCTGTAAGGTAACTAAACAATAGGAAAACTAATAATTTTTCCCCTCAGTCTATTCTAATGTCTTAACAGTCATTCACAATACAGTCAAATGTCCTCATCACATAAACTCTTCACTTAACACCTAACAGTCATCTTACTCTAATTTAGCCCCAAAGCTAATCAGAAACATATCAGTACATCGGTCAACAACTAAGAAAACATAATGTTCCCCTCAGTCTATAAGAGCACAACCGTACCGTCTCCTCAGTTCAAAAGAACACAACCATAACAATATATCATACATTCAGTCTAAACCAAAAATTCGCCATTTCAAACTTACCCCTATAAGAAACATCAATGAGTTTCAGTCATTCATCATCCATATGTGTATATATACATATCCAGTCAGTCACAACATGCATTCAAATACCAAATCCACACCCATCCATACATAGATATATATATTTTTCTCAGTCGAACACAACAGACAATTAAACATTAAGTCTACATCTAAAAGTATATATATCATAATCATCATCCTCACTCAGTTCGGATAACAATACAATCCAACACAACTCAAAGCTATAGGTGAGTCCAATAGAAATTCCCTTACCTTAAAGTTACTCAAATTTCTCGAATAACTATATCCAACGAACACCTAATCATAAGGATAAAAGACTTCAATTATTTCCATGATACAATCTCCCCCTTAATTTCTTTAAGGTAACAACCTAGCTTACCAAGGTATTGGCGAACCGAACTCCAAAATTCACAAATTGGTTGTGAATTAAAGTGACCTAATGTTACCCTCAACACCTTCAAGATTCAAACAACAAATTAATCAACTATTCCAACCATAACGTTTGAACGACTTTGAAACAATTACAACCCATAACTTAAATCGTTACCAACCAATTTTTTTTTGATGATTTATAGAAGGAAGAGGCAGCGACTAACGACCCTAACGAAAATTCATGCCAACCAATCAAAGAAGTTGGCTTAGAATCCACGGCTGAAAGTCAAAAAGTCGAGGCGACGCTCGACGTTCGACAGACAAACTAAACGATGCAGAACTCCTAGAGGTGAGTGGATCGTTTGATGAACAGTTGATGAAGCGTACGACGACTTCACTAACCAGGACGAACGGAGACAGAGGGTTACAGCAAAAGGGCAGACAATGCGTTTTGTGATTGATGGTTGAACACGACCAGAAATAGGTGGCCAAATTTGGACAACGGGCCACGCGCGGACGATGACGGCTAGGTCTTGGCTGGTCGGGATTTTGTCGAACTGGCATGGGAAGGGGAGGCACGACGACTAGGTGTTGAGGAAGAAGAAAAGAAAAATGATGGGAGGGTGGCTGTGCGCGGGGAAGAAGAAGAGAAGGGAATTTCTTTTTTTTAATATAATAATAATAATTAAAATTATATTAATAATAATTATTATTTCTTATATATTTAAATCCTTATCCCTTTTCTTTCCCAACAAAGTCTAAAATATAATAACACCCCTAAAGCTTAAAATCTATAAACAAAGACATTTTGATATAATTCAAAGTAAGATAAAAATATATTACCTTAAAATTTCGCGGTGTTACAATGCGAGACGATATCATGCAGTATACGAAGATATGCCTCATCTACAGTAAACGATGTCATGCTTGTCTAAGGTGTTGTTTGCCTATGGCAGCATGCCTAATCATCCTTAAACCACCTTATGTTTATGTTTTTGTACTTAGTTTAGCTTGTTTCCTTTACTCTCTATGTCACTTGCTTGTAAGCATTTTGCAGTTTTCATATGCAAGCGTGTCATATCTAAATTTTTTAAATATGTAATATAAGGGAAACCTACTAGTCAGTTCCCTGACTAAGCCTTGTTGTACTATTTGCAAACTTAACTTTCTTGCAATTTCCTGTCTTTAATGCTTTCTTTAATGATATTTTCAATAATTTTCTTTCTCTCTCACGTTTTATAAAACTATTTTCTCTCAAAATGTGAAGAAAGACTACATCATATTGCAAGATTGTCCATAGGCCCACAATGTAAAATACAAAAATGTCCCAGAAAACACACAATTAATTGGCCACATGCGTGTGAATAATCTTCTTCTAAATGACGTTGTAGTATAGTCTAAACGATGGTTTAGATATACATGATCATGTAATTTATTTTAAACAATGGGAAAAAAGACTTTAAATTTAAACGATTGAATAATAAACTCTAAACAATGGTGAGAAAGGTTCAAACATAAATGATCATATAATATAATCTAAGCGATCGTCCGATCCTTATACTAGATCGTTTATGTGAGAATAAATGATTATGTAGTGAAATAATATACTTTATACAATCGTGTTGACCATGGTAAATGATCGTATTGATTGTGGAAATGATCGTGTAGTCCGATGTAAATGATCATGAAAAGCTTTACATCTAATGATCATATAATACAATATACACAATCGTTTAGATTTTAGTACATACAATCATTTAGAAATGCAACTATACATAGCCAAAGATGATATATATGAAGATGAAAAAGGAAATTTAAACGATTGGATCTTATATTCTAAACGTCAAAGAAAGAACATCTGGAAGAGGAGATGAATAAATCGAAAACAAGATGAATAAATCATAAAGAAGAAGAAGAAGAACGAAGTACACAACTTGTCCCACAATATTCAAAATTAATAAAGGCATATATGAATTTCTTGAAAAAATAATTGAGCTTGATGGACTTTTCTTATTTTGTTATACGGGCTGTAAATGTTTTGAGGTTTTGTTACATCTATGTAAATTAACCTATATATATTTTGTATTTTTGGAATACACAGTTGTTACTTGTTTTCACATTTAAATTAGCATAAAATATTCATATACTCATATATATATATATATATATATATATATATATATATATAGGTTAATTTTCATAAATATAAAAAAAATCAAAATATTTACAGCCTGTGTAACAAAATAAAAAGGTCTAGGAACCCAGTTAAATATTTTCATGAATTCTAGATTTGGCCTTGATATTGCAGAGAATTTGTTACTTCCCTTTCTTCTTCTTCTTTGAAATTTACCATATTTTCTTCTAGATTTCATCAACTGCTCTTTTAGATTTAGTTTCTTCTATTTTTATTCATGTTCTTTTTATTCATTTCTATTTTCATCTTCTCTTTCTTTCTTCTAGCTTCTCTTCTAGAATGTCACGATTGTTTAACTATTACTTTGATATTATCTAAATGATCGCTTATCTAGTTGGTGGTTTTAGATTTGAGTTTTAGTATTATGGATTAGTGTTCTAGTTATAGTCTTATGATTGCACAATTAAAATGTACAAGTTAAATTCATATCGAAAGCCTTTGACGTGGTGAGTCATGGTCACTACATGCTAGATGCTCACTATGCCTCTCATCCTCGTGTGATTGCTAAATCCTTGCGTAGTTTAAGTTTTTCAATTGCTTGTCCAAGTGTAAGAAAAGCAGTAGGTTTCTTGGATAATCCAAGGTCGAACACAGGAAATTGATATCAAAGCTTAGTTATAAGGCTTGCTCTTTCATCTAGGCGGTATAAAATAACTAAACAATATAAAGTAAAGTATAACTAAGTTCTAAACCTACTATCTGCACTAGAGATTCTATAAAAGGTTATAAGAATGGTGGAGAGATTAAAATGTGGACCAACTTGTATTGAGAAGGTGTGGAGGAATGTCTCTGTGTTGTTAGGATAAGCAACAATGTAACATGCGAGCAGAACGGATTCTAGGAATGCAAATGATAATGTGGCAACCTTGATGCAATAGGGATTAGTCAACTAGCTTTTGATTAAGACGAGCACCTCTTAGTGCCTTAAACGCCACACTTGCTGGCTTCTAGGAATGCAAATGATAATGCTTGGTTAAACCACATCAATCTAAAAATTGAGAATTGTAAAACTTATAGTACTTCTCTTTTAAGGGTGATAACCTCTTGGCACCAAGTACCCACACTTGTTCTCCTTTCATGACACAAGTGATGGAAGTTATCTCGCCAGGCTGGAGTTTGTTTCCAAACTCCTTCTTTCACGTGTTAGCCATATCCTTGCTACTTACTCCTCGAGTAGTTGGCGACAGACACTGGCCAAGCGATGATTATAGCTCAACTAATGCAATAAACCTTATAAGTCAAACTTCTTATAAGAACTCATTACCAACCTAAACTATGTATAACACATTGACAGATAAATAGTAAAGGAATGTTGGATTGAAAAGGTATAAACATGTAATGTATTAAAAATATAAGCCTTAAGCGACTGTACAATATGAATACTTTAGATTACAAAGAAATATAAAAATGGAAAGTAAAGAGAATGACATTACAAGTTAGGGGAGGGAAAATGGTGGAATCTTCTCTACTCTATCCCTAAGCTCTCACTTGTAGGATTGATCGGAGAGGAAGAGGAATAAACTTTTATAGACGGCGAAAAGACTTAGCCTTTTCGCTACTCTTTAGGGTTTGGCCCATTCAGGCCGGATAAAATGAATGGTGTAGATGGAGGCTTTATATAGACAACTTTTAACAGAAACTTCTATTCTTCTGATTATGTCAGCACTGATTGTAGACTTTATCAAGTTACATCAACTCCAATTATCATTCTTGCAGATCCCATCGTGTAGCCTTTGCACGAGCTCCTTTGTAATTCACTATGTCTTCTTTTCTTTCTAATTCTATGATAAAACACTGATAACCAGAGTAAAATAGGCATGAGAATTATGTAAGTTGTATTTTGTAATAGTTATGAATTTGTTAATTACACGTTTTGACACATTTACTATGCGTTTTGGTTCCATTGTTCTATCTAAAAGGCTATAATTTCTTGTATTTCTACAAGTTATCACACTCCAAAATTCAGAACAATGCTTGTCCTCAAGTATTACTCCATATCATTGCTTGTCCCCAAGCACAATTCCACCTCAAAGACCTTCCTTCTTCTTCTCATCCTTAAAGTTCTTGTAATACAATTTAGCCTTATTCACCATTTAGAGTTTACTCTCATCTCTTAATATTCAAAATATCATAGTTCATTCCCTTGAAAAATCTTACTTTCAAATTTTAGAAATGGTTAAAATTTTCGAAAAGTTTTGAATCCTTTTTGGCAAAAAATGTTTTTTATTTACTTTTTAGGTTGGGACATTGCATTGAGTGGGAAATCATAGGTACTCTATGAGTCTGTTCCTCTCCTCAACCATAACTCTTATCGCCACTTATTACTTCGCTGTCAAATTTTTGTTTTGAAGCATTGCTTCTTATTTTTGGGGAGAGGAGACAACATTGAAGTTGTTATTTCAATTGAATCAAAGAATGAAATAATTTTTGAAATTTCCATAATTTTTTTGGCTTTGTTTTAACTTATGTTAAAATGCCTTATAGGGATTTTAAAAAAGTTTCAAAAGATTTAGCCCAGACCTCGCACATCTCCAAATTTAGAATATGGAAATGTCCCCATTGCTAAAGATGAATTATAAGATGTATCTTATAAAAATTTACAAAAGAGGTTCGAGGCAAAGCTTGCTTGCCTAGTCAATTTTCTAGAAATCTTTCCTAAGTATATTTTCTTAACAAGTTAAACACATAAATAACAAATAAAACTTTATTTCACATAGTTTATATCATGAAGCTATGTAAACCCGATATTTTCTTGACCTATTTTATGTTATTCTTTTGTGTGAAAAGAATAAAAAAAATGGAAATTTAATATATATATTATATAAAAATATACATAATATAATTATTATTTAGACATAAATGAAGTAAAGACAAAGAAAAGAAAGGAAGAAAGAGAAAAGAAGAGCGCAGTGGAATTTGTTTTGTTTTGTATTTTAACTCATTCACCTCCATTTTCATTTCACCCCTTCCTTAAACATTTTAAGCAACCTTTTCTACAATAAAATTCCATAGAGACATCAAGAGAAGAAGGTTGTGAGAGGAAGAATAAGAAGTGCAAGAAGTTTTGGTTGAAGAACACAAGGAGTTTGCAAGATTAATTTCTCTACAGTTCATTATGCACACCTCTGGTTTTCTTTAGATTCCAAGCTACACAAACATATTTAAGAGGTGAGGTTTACTTTTATTTAAAGCTATTTCATTTTCAAACAAACTTTATGAAGGAAGCTTGAGCAAATTCTTTTGTTCATTGGATGATTTTTGACAAAGAACACAGAATAGGGGTTTTTCTCGCGAATTCAGGAGATCTCTGATGTTTTCTGTATTTCAGGGTGTATCAATGGAGTTAGGATCTCTATTTTGTATGGTTGTTAAGATTATCCAATTTACTACAACTTTTATGAGGAAAATATGAACCACAAACGACTAAAAATAAGTTAAATTGCAGGGTCAAGTTAAGGGGATTGTTGTTTATGCGATTCTGGAGTGGTTCATTTTCGAGGGAAATATGAGATTATTCACAAGGAATAAGACTTAGATGTCTTAAGATAAATTTTAGAGTATCTCAAAATTAAGATTTTTATATAAAGAAATCTAAATTTGGTTAAGTATTTAAAGAGTTATGATCATTTGAATTGAGTACTGTGAATCTGGAAAATTATGAGTAAAATGTAGAGTATGGATTTTATTT
>JBBPDI010000009.1:19445055-19472322 GCA_037974545.1 Cucumis variabilis | reverse complement strand
CATTATGCCCTTCTTTCAGTCCAACACATATAAAGTCAATTTTTCCAAACCAGTACACAATCAAAATTCAACATAATAGTCCCTTCCCTCAGTTCAGTCAATTCAATCTAGTTTATCGGTTCAATACTCTGCTTATGCCTTAGCATAACCGTCAACAACCCACAATTTAATCAATCTAATGTCCTCAGTTAAGTCATCAATCTCATGTCCTCAGTTAAGTCATCATAACTAAATTTACATATCAATCAACTCTTCTCAATTCAGTAAATTTTGTACGATCAAACAGTCATCAAATGTAAAATTGTCCATCAGTCAGTCCATCTCAATTCAGTCAGAATCCATAGAGTTAATCACTCAACACATTTAAATCCACATATCAATCAACCCATGAGATAATCAAACAGTCAATACATATCAGTCTAGTATGGAGTTCAGTAGTAGAAACCCCTTACCTTTTCTAATATTTGAGCTCCTTTGCCCCACTAAAGTTCAAACAAAGCAACCTTCAAGAATTAAATGTTTCAGCAATAATTAGATCCAACAGCCAACGGCGGCATTCAACATAACCAAGAAACCAATAAAAACCCCAAATTTGTTCATACCCAAGCATGAACCAAATGGTTCACAACAAGGCAGAAGCGGCGGCAGCGGCGAGAGTAAAGCGAAGGGAGCGTGTAATCAACCAGAATGTGGGCCAAATTTTAAATTCGCGGCTGGAAGGTGAAGAGTCGCGCGGCGGCACTTCGACAGATGATGGGCTCGGGTCTGGACGACGACTGCTTCCACTGGATAACGACGTCGGCGAGGAGACACAGGCGATCGACGACGTTTCTCGTCATCTGGAGCGGAATGTGACGGCGCGAATGTTGAAGGAACTATGCGCGGATGAATCACGAATTGACTGGAAAACAGGGGTGAGACGTGATGCCGAGAGTTAGAACCCGCGACGAATGGTGGAACCCAGTTGCAGTCGGTGGAAAGACGACGAAGTCTGGGCGGTGCGAACAGATCTTGACGGCGAGGCAACCCAGATTGGAATCTTGGCGTCGGCTCGCCTGAACGTGAAGGAAGACGCAAGCCTCATGACCGGACCTTGCGGCAGTGTCTACAGGTGAACGGAAAATAATGGTGGGGAAGCGGCCGACGGCGGGCACAGAAGAGGAAGAAACGCGGAAGAAGAAAGGAGAAGAAGAGATGGGGGGAGGGCTGCGCGTAAGAAAGAAGGAGGGAGGGAAATTAAAATTCCCTTTTTCTTTTTTTTTTAATTTAAAATATATTATTTTTAATAATAATATATTATTATTAACTTTAAAATTTCTTTTTCCTCCTTCACTTTCTTCTACTCAAAATTTAAAATCGTTAAGTAATGAGGCAACGTTAGAGCTCGGGGTGTTACAAGATTTGTAGTTTTTTCATTTTTTTTGGTTGGAAAGAAACAAAAGAATCTTCAAAGGAAAATCTTCCTCTGTTATTAACCTTAGGAAAATCTTCTTCTGTTATTAACCTTTGGAAAAATATTTGTAATATCACAAGATTGTGGTCAAGGAGACATAGCTCATGTATAGAGTATGATCCTTCAAGGAGACATAGCTCATGTATAGAGTATGATCCTTCAAGGAGACATAACTCATGTAAAGAGTATGAATCAACTCATGTAAAGAGTATGAATCAACTCATGTAAAGAGTATGATCCTTGTACCATTTCTCTTAACATTAGAGCTTGTATCGTAACTCTTTGTTAATAGACAATGATGTTAATAGATAATGACTCCTTCCTAGGCCTTCCCTAGTTTGGTTGGGTCTGGTTCTCTTTTTCAAAAAAAAACAAAAAATATGAACCTCCTCAACAAAAATTTTCAATGTGGGACAATTTTTTTTTTTTTTTTTTGCTTCTTGCAATGCGCCACCAATTCAAGTCATTTTCAACAAATTGCCTATTTTTTTAGTAATTGATTATGAGAATATTCTATGAAATTTTATGTTTAAAATCATTAAATAAATAAATTTATCTCTATTTTTTTTCTCCTATTATTTAGCATCAAATGTTGGGTTCATTTTAAGATGGTGTTGTACATTAAATAAATCATTGTTTGATAACTAATTAGGGTTTGACGGAATTAACTATTTAATTTCTGTTTTTTTTATAAAAAAAAACTATTTATTTTAATTTTCAAATTGAAACTCTTAATTTTAACTTCGCAAAGAAATAAATAATTTAAGAAAAGAAACGGTTTATTTTGATTAATCTCTCCTCATTCCCAAATCCCATTGATCCATTTTCTTCCATTTTCATCTTCTACACCGTCTCCCTACGTAGTCTCTCTCTCGCAAACCCTAATTAGTTTTTCTTCTTTTTCTTTTTAATTTCATACAAAACTAGTTGGATGTATTGATCTATGAAATCTAATAAAATGAACTAAACATGAAATTTGACTGCCTCAATTTTATTTTGATATTTGGTTAAGGTTTAAATATTTTCCTTTTGCTTAGTTTGAATCTCAATCTGCCCTTTAATTAATTAGGTTAATATGAGTTCTTTAGCACTACAGTATGATTCGGATGACGATTCTTTTAAAGCTAACCTCCTTCATATGACTCCGGAACTGTTGGACCCAAACTATGAACCTGTACATGAAAGCGAGGTCTGCTATTTATTTTTCTTATCAATTTTTACCATTATTAATTTGAAATCTTCATTCAAATTCCAATTCCAATTCCTATTTCTATTTATTTGACATTCATGTTGGTTGTTATAATTTTCAATAGTTTTCTCACATCTAGTTTATCTCAATTTTCTTTTTAGGCTTCTGATCTCAATTTTTCTTTAAGTTTTACCTCTCAATTTTTCTTTTAAGTTTTACCTCTCACATAGAGGGATTCCAAGATAATTAAGCTAACTCGAACAATGTGGGACAAATTATTACCTTTTGCTTTTTGCACTGTGCCACCAATTCGAGTCATTTTCAAGAAATTAATTTCTTTCATTTGCTCTTTTTAGTGATTGATGACGGGTGTATTTGATTTAATTTCACGTTTAAAATTAATTAATATCAAATGTTTCTTTCTTGTTAGTTATCATCTTCTATCTACCGTTAGCTGTTTGTCTTTCTTTTTTACAGTGTTAATAGGGGAAACACCCACGAGGACGGGTGATGACCCCGCCCCTCTCAAGCTCTGTTACCAACACTAATGGATGTACTAATCTATGAAACTAATGGATGTACTAATCTATGAAGTCTAAAGTGAATTAAACATGAAACTTAACTACGTGACAATTCTGATATTTGGTTTGGGTTTAATTAAGTATTTCCATTTTGCTTTGCGGGAATCTAAATCTGCCCCTTTAATTAAAGTCGTACGAAAATCAAATCAACCCTTAAATTCATATTTAGATGAGATTCTCGTCAAATCAGCTATTGCATATAATCTTATATCTTTTCCTCTGTTTTTCATTTTTTGTGGGGCATTCATTTGTAATTGGGTTTACTAATATGTATGTTTGAATGAGAGTTTAATTAGGTCAATATGAGTTCTTTAGCACTCCCGTATGATCCTGATGACGATCCTTTGGAAGCTCACCTACTTGATATGACTCCAGAACTGATGGAGCCATACTATAAAGCGCTACATGAAAGCGAGGTCTGCTTTCTTTTTCTTTCAATTTTTAGCATTATTTTAATTTTAAATTTTAATTCAAATTTCAATTCCAAATCCTATCAGGGTTTTGATGTCCCACCTTTAGATAATGTGGACGTAATTGGGAACATTATTCCTATGTTGGGCAGATATACACGTGAAGTGCCAATATGCACAGAGAAAGCCATTCAACATTATAACAACCAACATGTATGTTCATATAGCTCTATGGCCCTACACCATATTATATATATATATTTCTTTTTTTGTCTAATTAATGATGTCTGATTAGTTATTATACATACACACACATATATATAGGATACAAATTATGAGGTTGTGAATATTGTGAAGGCGAATAATCAAGCTGCACGTGGTATCATGTATTACATAACCTTTGATGTCAAAGAAGTTGAAGCAGCTCTTGAGTTACCAACGACTACCTTTCAAGCTCAGGTTTTGTTTGGTATTGGTGTTATAGAAGTTGAACTCTGTCGCCCAAAACCCCCTCCTAAGAATTGACATCTCACTACGTACTCTACTCCCAAATAACAATTACTATGCTAATTTTTATTACACTTTTATAAATGAAACTTTGCTTCTAATTTCTATATGGTCATTTAATAAAGTGCAGACAGAGAGGGTAAAAAATGTGACAGTGACTGCTGGGTAGGGACAAATTTAAAATCTAAGCATGAAATAGAAAATTTGAAGGTAAAGACATGGATATCATTGTTTACTAAACATCTAGGCTTCCTCTACCAGCATAATGATAAAGCAATATAATAGTCTTTGCTATTGTATATCTTTGGTTTGGTTTACACATTAAAATCCAATAAAATATAGAAAAATATTTTCTCATGTGGCCCTGGTAGCTTTAGTTTTCTTCTACTCTCAATTTTCTTCAAGTTTTACCTCTGCAGGTATGCTACCAATAGAGCAGTGTACTATTCTTTCTAACTCTAGTTTGTTTTCAAACCACTTTGGTCAATCATATATAAAATTGAATATATGTTCTTTTTTGTTTAGATAATCATTATTTCTTTTTTCTTTTGTAAATATTAAGTATTGTAAATATATATATAGAGAGAGAGATAATTAACTAATGAAATTCATATATTAATATCAACTTATGCATTATACATATCCATAAGTCGTCTCTCTTACTAAAAAACTTATACAACGTATTATATAACAATATGTTCATTTTAATTATGACAGGTGTGTTTACACACATCAAATTTAATTCAATCTGCCATTTAATTAATTAGGTTAATATGAGTCCCTTTAAGTAATTAAGTTAATATATGAATTCTTTAGCACTACACTATAATTCAGATTCAGATGACGATTCTTTTAAAGCTAACCTATCAACCTATACATGAAAGCGAGGTCTGTTCTTTAATTTTCTTATCAATTTTTACCATTATTAATTCGAAATCTTCATTCAAATTCAAATTTCTATTTATTTGACATTCATGTTGGTTGTTTTAGTTTATCTCAATTTTCTTTTTAAGCTTATTATCTTAATTTTTCTTTTAAGTTTTACCTCTCGCGTATGCTACCTTTAGTTTATCTCTCTAACTCTAATTTGTTTTCAATCACTTTCGTCAATCTCCTCTTTTAGACTAGAGAGTTTAGGGTTTGTATAATAACTCTCCATGTAGCTTCAACACTGCTGTGTTTTCCAGTAATTAGAAGATCTCCAAGATGTTCTTCGTGTATTTAGTCTCAATTATTCTTTTGCACAATGGATTATCTTCATGGTGGTAACGCCAAAGCCATTTGCTTAGAAGCGCGAAATTTGTGTTCCTTACTTTTGTTAGTCCCAATCCACCGTAATCCTTATGAGAGGTGCAGGTAGACCACTTAATGAGATGTGAATTTGAATCTTTGTTGCTCCCTTTCCAAAGGAAATTTCTCCAGTGTTTTTCAATCTCTTTATAGACGACATTTGAAGCTTTGAAGATAGAGAGTTATAAGGGTGAGCGAGCCTACCACCTTTGTAGATATTGCATTGCTGTACTTCCACCCATTTACCTTCTTTTGAATTTTGTTCACAATGTGATCCCAGAACGTTTTTTACTTAGGATTACCCACAGGGGTTCCAAGATAATTAAGCTAACTCGAACAATGTGGGACAAATTATTACCTTTTGCTTTTTGCAATGTGCCACCCGTTCGAGTCATTTTCAAAAAATTAATCTCTTTCATTTGCTCTTTTTAGTGATTGATGATGGGTGTGTTTGATTTAATTTCAAATTATTAAATAAATTTATTTATTTAATATCAAATGTTTCTTTCCTATTATTTATCATCTTCTATATGCCGTCTGTTTACTGTCATCTCTGGTTTGTTTTTCTTTTTTACAACGTTAATAAGGGAAACAGGTGGACCCTGTTTTCCCGTTGGGAATGTGGTGGATTCACCCACAGGGACGAAGATGACCCCTGCCCCTCCCAGGCTCTATTGCCAACACTAATGGGTGTACTAATCTATAAAATCTAAAGTGAATTTAAACATGAAACTTGACTACGTGACGATTCTGATATTTGGTTAGGGTTTAAGTATTTCCATTTTGCTTTGTGGGAATCTCAATCTTCTCCTTTAATTAAAGTCAACGAAAATCAAATCAACCCTCAAATTCATATTTAGATGAGATCAAATCAGCTATTGCATATAACCCTATATATTTTACTCTGTTTTTTCATTTTTTGTGGGGTATTCATTTGTAATTGGATTTACTAATATGTATGTTTGAATGAGAGTTTAATTAGGTTAATATGAGTTCTTTAGCACTCTCGTATGATCCTGATGACGATCCTTTGGAAGCTCACCTACTTGATATGATTCCAGAACTGATGGAGCCATACTATAAAGCGCTACATGAAAGCGAGGTCTCTCCTTTCTTTTTTCTTTCAATGTTTATCATTATTCTAATTTGAAATTTTAATTCAAATTTCAATTCCAATTCCTATCAAGGTTTTGATGTCCCACCTTTAGATAATGTGGACCTAATTGGGAACATTATTCGTATGTTGGGCAGATACACACGTAAAGTACCAATTTGCGCAGAGAAAGCCATTCAACATTATAACAACCAACATGTATGTTCATCTCTACACCATATTATATATATATATATATGGTACAAATTATGAGGTTGTGAATATTGTGAAGGCTAATAATCAAAATAAAGGTTTTGTTATCAAGCTAGACATTGAAAAAGCGTTCGATAGGATTAGTTGGAGATACATTAACTACATGCTTCAAATTAAAAACTACCCTCCCAAATGGAGAAACTGGATCAAAGCCTGTATCAGCAATGTAGTCTATTCGATCTTCATCAATGGTAAACCTTATGGTCGAATTCCAAGCTCAGGGGGGTATTCGTCAAGGGGACCCCATCTCCCCTTTTATTTTTGTGATTGCAATGGATTATCTCAGTAGATTATTATCTTACCTGAAGAATAATAATTCGATTAGGGGAGTGAGTTTCAGCAACAATTGCAGCTTAACTCATATCATATTTGCAGATGATATTCTCCTGTTTATTGAGGATAATGACGATTACCTAACAAATTTGAAAATGGCTTTAAGCCTCTTTGAAAAGGCTTCCAGGCTGAATATAAACCTTTCCAAATCCACCATTAGCCCCATTAACGTCGCAATCAACCGTGCAAAGGAAGTTGCCAACACTGGGGCATCCCCTTTACTCACCTCCCAATTACTTACCTTGGTGTTCCCCTAGGTGGAAATCCAAATCCGTGTTCATTCTGGGAGAAGGTGGATCACAAAATAAACAAGAAACTCAACAATTGGAACTACTCTCTGATTTCCAAAGGAGGTAAGCTCACTCTTATCAAAGCATCTCTTTCTAGCCTACCTACCTACCAATTGTCCGTGTTCAAAGCCCCAGTTGTTACTCAAAAAAGAATTGAAAGATCTTGGAAAAATTTCCTGTGGAGGAGTATCGGCAAAGACAAAGGCTGCCACTTAGTCAACTGGAATTAGATTACTACTTCTTACTCAAATGGTGGTCTTGGGATTTCAAAGATTCATGAAACCAATTTCCCTCTGCTTTGTAAATGGCTTTGGAGGTACCTCAATGAACCGTCCGCCCTTTGGAGAAAAATCATATCCGCCAAGTACAGCGAAAGAATCCCTGGAAAAATACCAACTCTTAGTAAGTATAGCACTGCCAAAGCTCCTTGGAGAAATATCATCAAAGGTTTGGATTGGTTTGAAACTAACATCAATTAGGAGATTAATAATGGGGAAAACTTATTATTCTTGCATGATAATTGGAGCAATCACGGTGTTTTAGCCACTGCTTTTCCAAGATTCTATGCTCTCTCTCAAGCGAAAAACAACTTAATCAAGGATATGTGGGATGCTCATGTGATGGCATGGGACCTGAAGGCTCATAGGAATTTAAACGACATGGAGAAGTCTCTTTGGACTCAAATCACCTCGATGTTGCCTGTTCTAGCTGAAGTCAAAGGTAGTTGTAAACCATTATGGAATTTGGAAAACTCTCAATCTTTTACAGTTGCTTCAGTCAAAAGGTCTTTCCAAGCCCATGCGATCAATAATGGCTTCGAGGCCCCAATTCTTTCATCCCTATGGCGCTCTTCAATCCTAAAGAAATGTAAATTCTTCCTTTGGTCTATCCTTCATGGAAGTATCAACACAACAGACACTCTCTAAAGAAGACAGCCGAAGTCTTGCCTCAATCCCAACTGGTGTGTAATGTGTTATTCAAATAGCTAGTGAAACGGGTGATCACTTGTTGGTTAATTGCAAATTAGCAAGGTCTCTTTGGGATTCTCTTTATCGTCAAACAGGAATCCATCACCTTTTCAATGATTTGAAGTCCATCATTACATCTATGTTTCGATCAAATCATTCCACAAGGAGGAGTATTATATCCATCAATGCTTCAACAGCAATTCTTTGGAGAATATGGACAGAACGCAATAGTAGAATCTTTGCCAATAAGCAAAATAGTATAACTAATCTTTGGGAGGACTGTTGTAATTTCACTGGTATGTGGTGTAGTCGTCACCATCTTTTTAAAGATTACTCTCCCAATTCCCTAGCCCTTAACTTCTCCGCTTTTATAAACTAAGAGCTTGGGCTATCCTCCAGCCCTTTGTAATGTTCTTTCTATTCTATCAATATATTGGAGTCAGGGGGTTTTACCTCTTGGCTCTTGTTTCCTTCTCGAAAAATAATCAAGTCGTGGTATCATTTATTACGTAACCTTTGATGTCAAAGAAGTTGGAGCAGCTACTGAGTTACCAACGACTACCTTCCAAGCTAGGGTTTTTGTTTGGCATTGGTGTTATAGAGGTCGAACTTTGTCACCCAAAACCCTCTCCTAAGAATTTGAACATCTCACTATGTACTCTACTCCCTAACAACAATTACTATGCACTATTTTTTTTTTTTTTTGCATTTTTCTATATGAAACTATACTTCCCACTTTTTCTATATGTTGATTTAATAAAGTGCTTAAAATAATTAAATGACAGACAAGCAGAGACGGTAAAAGTATTCCTTTGGTTTGGTTTGGTTTGGTTTGGTTTACACACTAAAATCCAATAAAATATAGAAACATATTTTCTCACATTCGTCCTAGTAGCTTTAGTTTTCTTCTGTTCTCAATTTTCTTTTAAGTTTTACCTCTGCAGTATGCTACCAATAGTATTCCCTCCGACTCTAATTTGTTTTCAAACCACTTTAGTCAATCGCATATAAAATTGAATATATGTTCTTTTTGTTTAGATAATCACTATTTCTTTTTTTTTTTTTTTTCAATATTAGGTATTGTAAATTTATATATAATCAACTAATGAAATTCATATATTAAATATCAACTAATACGTATTATACATTCATAAGTCGTCTCTCTTTCTAAAAGAACTTATACAACGTATTATATAATATGTTTATTTTAATTATTATAGTTGAGTCATAACATGCATCAAATTTAGTTCGAACATATCGAAATAGTTAGGTTGTCACTTGTTTTTTTCTTATTTTTAAATTTAAAATTGATCAAACATTAATCTACTTTATATGATGACATACAAATAACACAGCTAAACGTGAAACTTATTATATTAAATTGAAGTTCTGAAATTATTATATAATTATAATTATAAATGGAAGTTAAGAGATCATCAATTCTGCACCTTACATAACTAAGAGTGTAATGATGCAATACACAAGTAGTAAATAATGATATGCTTAACTTGATTCCACGAATTAGTTTTCTATATATATGCCTTCTGGTATTGTTACAAAAGGTATAATTGTATTTGAACACTTAAAAAAAATGGTAAGCTTGAGATGTCATTAGGCGTTCGTGCCAGAACCATTATATAAGGATAACTTCATCAAACGAGTGCTTTCTTTTAGCTCATGCAAAATCAGTGGTTTTGGTCTTGTTAGAAAGTTGAGTGAGTCTAGTTTATGAGGTAGGACTACCGGATGCAGAAGAAATGAGGAAGGTGCTCAACATTTTGAAAGGTCATAAAGTCATTTTTGAAGAGATTTTCGAAAGATCATAAACGATGTTTACTTGTCGTTGTCACCATGTTGCACTCACTTTCACACCTTGATATTTTTGAACTAACTATTTAGCACCTAGTTCAGTTGTGAGATACTAGACGTGTTTGGATTAATTTTTTAAGTAACAATGCAAACAAGCCTATATTGTTGGCTGTTTTACAAAATTCTTACAAAATTCTTACTGCTATGGAGACTGCTGAAACGAAAAGTAAACATCGTTTCATTATATCAAATACATTTCCAAGTTTAATTAATATATATATTTTTTATAATGAGTTGTTTTAGTGAATTTTTTGTTTTTTAAATAATGAGTTGGACTCCCTACAAAATTTTTAATTAATTTATGTCCAGTTTCTTTGTGAAAAAAAAAATAGTACTTTACATCCAATTTGTATTTAGTTTTTAGTAGTTTTCTTTTTAGAAAATAATTCTATAAACACATTATTGTCTACCTCTCAATTGAATTATTTACAAAATAGTGTATTGCTAGAAATTGTGGTTAATTATATAAATTGAAGTTCCTAGTTCGTACATCATTAACTTTAGAGTATAATGTTGCAATAGTAGTAATAAAATGTTACGCATAACTTTGATTCCATTCATTAGTTTCTTATACCTTGAGGTAAATGGATTTGGTGAAAGAAAACATATATGAACCTCATTGACAAATGAAAATTTTCAACGTGGGACAAATTATTACATTTTTGCATCGCTCAATGTGTCACCTATTCAAGTCATTTTTAAGAAATTAATTTATCTCGTTGGCCTATTTTTTAGTAATTGATTATTGGTATACTCTATGAAATTATATGTTTAAAATCATCGAATAAATAAATTTATCTCTATTTTTTTTTTGTCTCCTATTATTTAGCATCAAACGTTAGGTTCATTTTAACATGGTGTTGTACATTTATTTATTCTTCATAAAAAAAATTAACTTTCGTATTTGGTAAGCTATTGATTTCTAATTATAGTTATACCATCATTGTTTGATAATTAATTATGGAATTACCTATTCAATTTATAAAAAATGAAGAAAACTATTTATTTTAATTTTCAAATTGGAACTTTTAATTTTTTTAATTTTGCAAAAAAATAAAATATAATAAAGAAAGAGAAAACATAATAAATAATTTAATAAAAGAAACGGTTTATTTTGATTAAAGTATTTCCATTTTGTTTTGTGGAAATCTCAATCTACCCCTTTAATTAAAGTCGAACAAAAATCAAATCAAACCCTCAAATTCATATTTAGATGAGATCAAACCAGCTATTGCATATAACTCTATATCTTTTCCTTTGTTTTTCATTTTTTGTGGGGCATTCATTTGTAATTGGGTTTACTAATATGTATGTTTGAATGAGAGTTTAATTAGGTTAATATAAGTTCTTTAGCACTCCTGTATGATCCTGATGACGATCTGTTTGATATGACTCCGAAACTAATGGAGCCATACTAAAGCGCTACATGAAAGTGAGGTCTGTTTTCTTTTTCTTTCAATTTTTATCATTATTTTAATTTGAAATTTTAATTCAAATTTCAATTCCAATTCCAAATCCTATCAGGGTTTTGATGTCCCACCTTTAGATAATGTGGACGTAATTGGGAACATTGTTCCTATGTTAGGCAGATATACACATGAAGTACCAATAGGTGCAGATAAAGCCATTCAACATTATAACAACCAACATGTATGTTCATATAGCACTATGGCCCTACACCATATTATATATATATTTCTCTTTTTGTCTAATTAATGATGATTGATCTGTTATATAGGGTACAAATTATGAGGTTGTGAATATTGTGAAGGCGAATAGTCAACCTGTATGTGGTATCATGTATTACATAACCTTTGATGTCAAAGAAGTTGGAGCAGCTCCTGAGTTATCAAGGACTACCTTTCAAGCTTAGGTTTTGTTTGGCATTGGTATTGGTGTTATAAAGGTCAAGCTCTATGCCCCAAAACCCTCTCCTAAGAGTTGAACATCTCACTAAGGACTCTACTCCCAAACAACAATTACTAAGCACTAATTTTTATTACTATGCTTGCACTTTTCTATACGAAACTACGCTTCTCATTTCTATACGTTGATTGATTTAATAAAGTGCTTAAAATATTCTTTGTCGTTTTCTGCTTTTTAGGATTTCTTGTAACTTTTATATAATTATTCTATGGTATTCCTTTGGTTTGGTTTACACACTATAATCCAATAAAAATATTTTCTCACATCTGCCAAGGTAGCTTTAGTTTTCTCCTGATCTCAAATTTTCTTTTAAGTTTTACCTCTGCAGGTATGCTACCAATAGAGCATAGTGTTTTTCTCTCCAACTCTTATTTGTTTTCAACCACTTTCGTCAATCACATATAATTGTATTAGTGTTACCCTTATCAATATTTAAATATTTGTTATATCGTTACATGATTACTCTCATTCTATTACTTCCAAAAAAAATTACAATTATATAATTTAGTTCCAAAATTTTATTATCAAAACTTTAAAAAAGTAATTTTTTTAAATCACTCTCTAGTGTTGCAGTAAAATTTTGATTTAATTACATTGTATTTTATAAAATATTGATTATATTGATTTTAGTTTATTACTGCTTGTTTAATTTAGATGTACTTTTATATTGGACCTTTTTTTATTGTAATAGTTTGTGGAGCTCGAATGGAAGATTTCTTATTTCTCTCTAATTAACTGTGTCATTCCATATCATGACCGGTAAATCAAATCATTAATAAAAATATCATTAGGTTCAAGATAAGATAATAACCACATGTTGTATGTTTCCTAGGTTCACAGTGAGTTACATGTTGTATGTTTCCTAGGTTCACAATGAGTTAACGTGTACATATTTGAAATCTGATGGTATCTGATGGTCTAACAGGAAAAACAAGGAACATTATTCTTAATTTTAGTCTTTAAAATTGAAACAAAAGATTTCTCTTGAGCCAACACTTCTCATTCCAACACCATAATTCTCCAAATGTGAGAACAAAGATATGTTTGTCTTTAAATGCTATCTCTAAACTGAAGTTTTCAGAGGAGAAGTCAATTAAAATTTTCAAACAAAATTTTGTCAGTTTCCCTCTTAGCAAAACTATAAACTCAGTTATCATTCTTGTTAATCTCTGGATATGAAAATTTAAATTACAAATATGATTCAACTCCCTCTATTTCAATACGATTTTGAGATATCTTACCAAAACCTTTGTCACTCATCTCTCACCCCACGAATTTTTATTATCCAATAATTCTCTCCATTATCTTGTCCAATTCCTACGATCAAAATTGCATGTAAAGCTAACCGTCGGTTTAGATTGTTCATATCAGTTGGTCCATGATATATTTCCTACCACAAAAAAAAACATTTATTAGCTAAAAAATGTTTGCATTTTAATTACGTGCGAAAAGATACGAATAAGTTTCATAACTATTAGTTGATTTACATTGTTTAAATATATTAACTCTCAATTGACTTTTATACCAGCTCCTATGGGTTGTTGTCGAATTCTTGAATTTAAAATATGAATATCTTCTATCTTCACGTAAGATTCAGTTTTAATTAATGTCTAGAACAAAAATTAGAATATATGTTAATTTAGAATATGTGTGTGCTTTATAAACTCTTAATTCCGCTTTAAATGGGTAATCTATCTCTCTCCCTATTCCTCCATTGTATATTACCTATTTAAAATATTTTATGATGCTAATGGTGTAACACCTTTTTGCATCATATCTTGGGATTATTGGGTCTAAATTGTGAATTCTTGTAGAGACAGTCAACAATATGTTGAGGTGCTGCATGAAATAAGTTTTTTATAGTTCCACTGTACTGAATGTTATGGATTGCTTCAATTGTATCTGCAGCTACAATTTTTCCATGTCTTTTTGTAGTTCATAACCAAACATATCATCTGAAAGTAAAGTAATTTGAATTGTTTTAGGAGCCAGTGGCATTTGCAGGTGGGCTATTTGAGGAACTTTTAAGGCTTGATTTGAACCAAGATCCACAAAAGGAATGGGTTAAGAAGAAGTGGAATCAACTGGACTCATTGAGGAAGTTGATACTTAAGGATCTATACATGTGGATGGCCTGACCGAGATCGAGATTGAATGTAAGTACTATATGTGTATTGATCTATAAATCTAAGGTGAATTAAATGTATACAATGTAAATACTTTATATATGTATTATATATATAGTATATACATTGTATATAATGTATGTATAGGATATACTATCACAATGATATCTCGTTCAGATGCTCCCAGCTACTAAAACTTATTTTCTTTATTCTCTCCTTTTAAATACCTAATTGTGGCAAATACTATATTTTAACTATTCTTGAAATTAATTGTTTTACAATTTTAAAATTAGTAAAGTTAATATCAAACATTATTTTTTCTCCTATTAAATTTTTTTAATAATTTTATATATATATATATTTCTGGTTTGAATGATCTGCTCTGGTATATACTACAACAATAATATCTAGTTCAAACGCTCCCAGATACTAAAATTTATCTTCTCTATTCTTTCGTTTTAAATACTTAATTTGTTCAAAGACAAGATGACAAATGTCTCGTAAATTAGCTTCGAGATCCTCTACAAAGTTTTAACCTCATCTACCAAAGTCTTTAAAATTAAAGCAAGCGATTTTTCTTGAAAACAAACATAATCTGTTGTTCTTCAAATGCTATCTCTAAACATCATATTTAAAATACCCAACAAAATCAAAGCAAAAGTATAAATCTAGCTATCACTTTCTTTAATAGTGAGATATGAAAATCTAAACAACAAATATGGTGCTATACCCTCTACTTCAAAATGGTTTTGAGATATCTTACGAAAACTATTGCCACCTCATTTCTCACCCAATGAATTTTTTATTAACCAATACCGCTTATCATTTTCTTGTCCAATTTCTACGATAACACTGCATTTGAACCTAAATGATTTTTTATATCGTTCAAATCTTCTGGTCCACGATATATTCCCTACCCCAAAACAAAAAAAATTAGGTTTAGCTAATAAATATTATCATTTTAATTACATGGAAAAACACACACTCACATGTTTCATAACTATTAGTTCACTTACATTATTTAAATTAATTAATTCCAATGTGACTTTTATATAAATTTCTGTAGCTTGTTGTCGAATCTTTGAATTTACATATTTTATTCGCTTATATGATGCGATTTTCATCCATGTTTACAAAAAAAATTATAATATATATAAGTATAGAAAAACCAATATATATGTTCACTTATTAAACTAATAATACGATTTAAAATTTTTTAATTTCTTGTTGCATTGACAAATCCTCATTTCCGCTTTGAATGGATAATTTCTCTCTCCCTATTTATACATTATATATAACTTATTCAAAAGCTTTTACGATGTTAAGGTGTAACATCCTTATGCATCATATCTTTGAATCTCTTGTCTAAATTTTGGATTATTGATGAGACAATCAAGAATATGCTGAGATGCTGCATAAAATAATTTTTTTTCTACTTTCACTTTACCTAATGCTATGAATTGTTTCGATTGCGAATGCAGCTACAATTGCCCAACAGCAATCTAATTAATCATAAAAAAATTACACAATGTTAGCATAATAAAAATCAATTTTATAAAATGATTTCTCCATAAAAGAAAAAAACATTTTAAAAAATGATTTAATAATAAACTTTAACATTAAGATACATTTTTAAGGACATAAAAAATTATTTAAACATAAATAAAAATAATAGTAATTTGGTTAAAAACAGGAATGTGTTAGAGAAAAAATTGTTTGAACAAAAAACAATACTTCATAAATGTTTATATATCACAAGAAATATATTTTTACTCACTGCATTTTTTTTTATCTCGAACAGGGGTGGGAATATTATTTCGACGCCAATCAAAATCAAAATGTTTCCCATTCATTTTGAATCAGTAAATAATCTACGTTAAGATCACAAAATTAATAACTTACAGCAAAAAAAAATTGGATAGTTAATCATTGTTGAATTTATCTTTTTTCTTGTGATAGGAGTTTTTTTGGTTTAAGGATTCACTACTTATTTTGAATTTAATTTTTTAACGAATTTAAATTCATCAACTTTAAGCAATAAAATTTTTTTGGTACTCGTTATTATATTAATCTAATTTGATTTTGCTTGAAATAAATAAATTTATATGTATTTATGATCAAATAAAAACATTTTAAAAAAACTATTATCCCCTCTAATATTTAATAATTTTTTATTATTATTATGAAAAAAATGATATATAAAAAATAATAAATATAGATAGATATACCTCCATCTTAGTCGAATATACTGGAGAAACACGACCTATAAATTAATATGTATCAGTATTATTATTTTTTTTCTTTTTACAAAATAAACACATTAGACAAATTAATATATATATAGTAGTTATCAATTTTGTTCGGTGTATAATTCAAAATTTATTAGAAAAGAAAAGAATAAAAAATAGTATAAATCGGACAAGAATGCAGTAACAGCAAGGAAGAAAAGAAAAACGACAAAACTAGTGTAACACCAAAGCAAAGAATAAAGAAAAACGATCCAGATAGCAACAGGAGATGAAAAAGGAAGAAAATCACGTACACATGGTGAAAAAGAAGAAAACTACTTTGAAGAAGAAAACCAAAAAATGAAGCAAATATGACAAGCTGTGAAGAAGAAAGAAGAAGGAAGAAGGAAGCTATGAATAAATAACAATGCATAAGTTAATGTGGATGAATGTTGGGCCATATACGAAATTGAGAAAGAATTTATTTTTTTTTTGCTTTTTTTAATTTCTTTTTATGTTAATTTATGCATTTTTTTTCAAAACAGAAAAAAATGTTTAGGCAACCAAAACATTTAGTTGCATTTGTTGATGTTTATATTTATAACAATATTAGAAATTTTGATTAATCATCTTTTTGTTGTCTATTATTGTACTACTGACCAGAGCCTAACACATATTGGTCATTTTATATATTTATGTTCATTTCTTAATTTTTGTTTACTTTTTTACCTAAAAAAATGAAATATATGTTCACTTGGATACCATAATAGTAATGATTTATTTATTAGACTTGTCTTTTATTGTATTCCTGTGTTATTCTTATAAATGGATGTAACGCATAGAGAAGAACCTACAAAATTTTTTTTTGGAAACGTATGCAATTTATGAAATCTAAAGTGAAATAAATGTATACAATATATATACTAGATATAATACATACATAAACTATTTATATTGTATATAATGTATATACAGTATATACTACAACAATAATATCTCGTTCAAATGCTTCTAGATAGGATTCAATTTTTGACAACACGAAAACTTGAGGTTGGTCCATAATTTATCTCCAACCCGACCTATGTACGTTCATACTAACGACTCATGGATTTTTTAACAAAGGTACTTAAAAAATTTAGTTAGCAAGTTGCTAATTTAACTGACGTGAAACAAAGGTGATTAACTTGAAATTCATCATCTCTTCTACAACTCCAAACTTGAATCTCTTCTCCACTTTTCAATCCTCTTTTTTCAACAATCAAATTTTATTGTGTTCAACAGTTAACATCTCAACTTTTAATTTCCTACTAATTTTTTCTTCAATAACATCATCCAAAATCAAAACATTTATTTTCTCATTTTTTTCTTTTCTCACTAATTTACTCTCTCCCTCAATTGCAAAATCAAACTAACAATTGAATTTGTGTTCATCAACCATGATTTTTTTAAAATATGTATCTATAAGTTTTTTCTTAATCACTTAGGCCAAGCATAGATTTTAGGGGAGAAACAAGAAACAAACTCTACACAATCAAAATTGATATTCTTTCCCATAATTTCAATCTCATATCAATAAAATTTTAAATGATTCCAAATACAATTGTTTTTTAAAACTTACACTTCATATGCCAATTAACTTTTTAACCAAAAAAATGCAACTTATGTTAAAATACTTCAAATTGAAATAATATTACTTCATTTATATTCAAAATAGTAAAAATATAAATAATTAATTAATGAAATTTATATATTAAATATCATAACTTATAAGTAATATATACCCAAAGTGATATTTGTCTTTAAAAAAAACTAATATGTATTATATAATATGTTTATTTTATTTATCATAGCTAAGTCATAGGTATCAAATCTAATTCAAACAATTGCAAACGTATTAAAAACATAACTAAACATCTAACGTATTGAATTAAACATAAGTTTTGAAATTATTATATAATTACAATAAGATTGAAAAATTTGTCAAAAGATGATGGAAAAAAGGAGGAATAACAAAAGATTAATTTTAAATGATCAACTAAGAGAACATCTAACATAACAGTAGCCATGCCAAACCAAATCCATGATCCCAAAACGAACAATGTTATCTTCAATAATTAATTTTTACATTATCCAATTTTTTCCATGTGTTTGTTGTATTAATTCTGATTATAAATTTCCATTTTCCTTTAATTTACTTCTTTTTTTTATTATTTGGTTTGCATTATTTTCTTCCTCTTCCAACAGCCTTTATGTACGAACGAAAGAAATAACCAAAATCCAAATTATCACTAATTTAGTAATTACATATAATATAATCAACAAATTATAAAAAACCAATAAAATACCACATCATTGACCATTGAATACTGACCTCTTGTAATAGAAGAGAACTTGAAGTTCTTGTGATTATGAACCTGTTTAATTAAAGGAGTCACGGTATGGGTATACATTAATTTGCAAGTGTTAGTTATAATTATTATATTAATTTACAAGTGTAACTTAAAAAAATAATGAGTTAACTGTGAGGTAAAAATTATAAATAACTACGAGGAATATAATATAAAACATTTTCAGAAAAATATAATTGAAAGGGCATAGATAGTTATTCCTATTTTAATTAATATTCCAAAACCAACATTTTGTCAAAACACAATCTCATCCCAATCCTAAACCATAGAAACAATTCTTTTGTTTATTGCAGCTAGAAAAGTAATAGTAGAGACAAAAGAAAAAAGAGGAGACTAACCGAGGAACTGCGATATGACAGATAAATGGACGAGAGAGGAAGGAGATGAGGAGATGGACGACGAGAAGAGGAAGAGAAATGGATAAGAGAGGAAAAGGGTGAGGAAGAGAAATGGATAGGAGAGGAAAAGGGTGAGGAAGAGAAATGGAGAAGAGACGCGTGAAGAAGAAGGGAAGGAAGAAAGAAGCTGTGAGGAATGGAAGAAGGCTGATGGGCCAAATAGGGCAGTGGAGAAAGAATGAACGTTCTGACTTGTACCTTCTTTTCTAAACCATAGAAATTGAAATTCAACTAAAACCCTAAACCCCATATATTTTTTTATTTTATTTATTTTTGAATATTTTCACTATGTGTATATCTAGTTGTGAGGATAAATCTTATGTCACACAATTCTATTAAATGGACATAAGACATAGAGAAGAACCTACAAAGAAAAAAAAATTGGAAAGGTAGCAGTCGAATTTGGCTCCTTCGGCAAATATATATACGTTCCATTTATTAATAAATATATTTTTTTAAAAAAAACTTGAGGATCTTATCAGTTATGCATCGGTAGATCCTCTCTCAACAAAGTTTTTTTTACAGTAATCTCGATCGGTCTTTATGCATGGAAATATCCTTTTCCAACACATTTTTGTGTATCTACCAATGTTTTTGTCTTTTAAAGATTCCCATTTTTTGTAGCCTATACACATCAAGTATTTAATTAAATCTTCATTTTACCAACCTATGCTCTTTATATATTCTTTCGTATAATTTCAATCTCATATCAATAAAATTTTGAATGATTTTATGTTTTATATTACAATTGTTTTCTAAAACTTACACTCATATGACAACTAACTTTTTAACCAAAAAAAAAAAGTGCAACTTATGTTATAATACTTCAAATTGAAATAGTATTTCTTCATTTATAATTCAAACTATTAAAAATATAAATAATTGATGAATGAAATTCATAACTTATACTTATTATATTACTCAAAGTCTCTCTCTCTTTTAGAAAAACTTATATGTATTATATACCCAAATTTAACTTATAAATTAAAATGTAACATAGTACGAGAAAAATGTAATTTAATTTTGAATCAATTACTGAAGTTTAATGAGGAAAAACAGAATTATTGTATGGTTAGTTTAGTTGTGTTTTTTATGCATTAGTTTATTATAATTATTACCTCTTACCCACACCTATGTTATTATCAATTTTAAAAATAATTTTTGTTCACAAAAATTGATATATGATGTCATTATAAGTTGTAAAGTCCAAATAAATTATGGAATTACATTGTAGTTTCATTTAGATTTATAGGTTATTCGAGTTACATATATGAGTGAATGAATCTTAAAAAAATAGATAAATTTGAAGTCAAAATATGAGAGTAATCAAACTATGAATTTAGTTTGATTTAAATTTGAAATAAGGGTTGGAATATGGCCAAACCTTAATTAAATTGAGAAAAGTTCAAGGTTTTATCTGCAATTTAATTTGATTTGAGGTTAAAAATTTTAATTAATTTTTTTTTAAAATAAAAAATTTGGAACATAACCAAAATTTTAATTTGAAATAAGGATGAGGTTTTTACCATACCTCAATTTTTCTTAAGGATGCACATGAATTTTGAATGACCAATTTTAATTTGAGATAAAAAAAAGGAGATCCTCAATCTCGAGATAAAGTTGAATTTATGACTCCGATTTAAATTTGAGATAAAACAGATTCATATAAGCAAGTTAATTTGACATATATTTTGAACCCAAATTTTAATTTTAAAATTGGTAATAAGATCTAAATTTTTTTTAAAAAATTTTAAATAATTAAATATTTTAATTATCTCAAAAAATTTAATTTGATATTTATCCAAAAAAATAAAATAATTTAAAATAAGATAAGATAATTGGATTATCTTTTCTTTATTAATAAAAAAAATATTAAATATCATTCCTAATTTTTTTTTTCAATTTTGTTTTCTTTCTTCTTTTTTTTTCTCTTTTTTTTTTCTACCTTCCTTTTTTTCTTCTTTCTTTTTTGCGTTTTATCTCTTCCTTTTTTTCAAAATTTTTCTTTCCGTTCTTTTCTTTTCTTCTTCTTCTTCTTTTTTTTTCATGTTTCTTTTCTCTTATCTTTGTTTTTTTTTTGTTACTTTTTCATTTTTCATTTACCTTTTTCTTACTCACCAAAATCTTTTTTTACTTGTTTTCTAATGATAACTTATTCCCTTTTTTAAAGCAAGGGTGTTAAAACTTGGAGATGGAACACTTAAAGATGGAGCACACCGACCTTGATTGAAGATGAAACTACACTTGACTTTATCATTACTTTGACTTGAACTTTATGATAGATCACATTAACCTTGAAGATGGAGAAGCATATCGACTGCAACACATGGAAGATAAAGATGATAATTCTCTCGGCTGGAACACATGGAAGAAGATGAAGAGGAATCCTCTTGGCTACAACTCATGAGGGAAGATGAAGTTGCATCCTCTTGGTTGCAACACGCGAGGGAAGATGAAGATGAATGCTCTCGGCTGTGGCACATCGGAGATGATGAAGATGAATCCTCTCGACTGCTTCATATGGAAGATGAAGATGATGATCCTCTTGGTTGTGACACATGAAAGAAGATAAAGATGAATCCTCTTGACTGCGGCACCTGGGAGAAGATGAAGATAAATCCTCTCGAATGCGGCACATGGGAGAAGATAAAGATGAATTCTCTTGGATGTAACACATGAAAGAAGATGAACATGGAAGATGGAGATGATGACCCTCTTGGTTGCAGCACATGGAAGAATATGAAGATGAATCATCTTGGCTGCAACACATGGAAGAAGATGAACATGGAAGATGAAGATGATGATCCTCTCAGTTGCGGCACATGGAAGAAGATGAAGATGATGATTCTCTAGGCTATTTCACATGGGTTAAGATAAAGATGATGGTCCTCTCAATTGTGATGCATAGGAGAAGATGAGGATGATGGTCCTCTCAGCTACGACACATGAGAGAAGATGAAGATGATGATCCTCTTGGCTACGCACATGGGAGAAGATGAAGATGAATCCTCTCTGCTGTAACACATTGAAGATGAAGATGATGGTCCTATTGGCTGCGACACATTGAAGATGAGGTAGAGGCAGAGCTTTAGCATTGTAGGGATCTTCTTGGAGATGCATAGGTGGTGCTACATTGTTGTTGTCATCTTGAAGAGGCAAAGGCAGAGCTGCACTATCGTCATCCTCTCGGAGCATACCATTGTCATCCTCTTGAAGAGGTGGAGCTGCAGCATCGATGAACCCTTCAAGCTTGAATATAAGGAGGTGTCAAATGAAGCCTTTGAGATTGAATACGAGAAAGCGTCGATGAAACCTTTAAGCTGGAATATAAGAAATCATTGATGAAGCCTTTTAGCTTGAATATGAGGAATCATCGATGAAGCCTTCGAGCTTGAATGTGAGAAATCATTGATGAAACATCTAAGTTTGAATATGAGGAATCATCGATCAAACCTTTAAGCTTGAATATAAGGGATCGTCGATGAAGCCTTTGAGCTTGAATATGAGGAATCATCAATGAAGCTTCTAAGCTTGATTTTGAGGCTCTTTTTTTGCATGCACTCAACCTGTATATAGTCTTGCACAAATTAGTGTACATCTTCAATTTATTGCATAACATTATTACTAGGGATGAACATCATAAATTTAAGGATTTTCCCCCAATTTGTTATGATTCCCTATTAGAGATGAACATCCTTTGAAGAAAAGAATCAAGCCATAACGTAGTTCAAGTTTTTTTTTTTATTGGACTGAACTTAAAGTTTCCTTTAAGCTGTCTACGTACCTTTTATAATATAGGGATCAAGTCATAATGTAGTTCAAGTTTTTCTTCTTTTTTCTTGGTTTAGGATTTAGATTTTTTTTTTACCATTCACCTTTTAAGCTGTTGTAGGCTAAGAACATCCTGCAGTTTAGGCTTTTGCGATAAGGAGCTTCATATATTTAGCATCTCATATTCCCATCAAGGATTTGTTCACCTTCTTTATTTGTAGAATTGGTGAATATAATAACTCTTAGCTTTACTGTCAAGGAACCTTCTCTATTTATATCAATAGACAACTTCCTCTTCATGCTGATGGGACACGACTGTGAATCTCATCGTCCGTATTTTCTTCATGAAATGGTTTTGCCTTCAAAGTTTTCATCTCTCTTTCATGTTGATCGTTTGACATCATTAGACGATCAAAACCAGATGTTGAAGGTCGATCTTTCTTTGATGTGAAGATACTTAGCCTTTTGAAAGCTGAAGTTCCAGTGGAAGTAGACGTTGGACATTGGTTTTTTTCTTCTTTCGTGGCTATACTCAATCTTTGAAATACTAAAGATCGAGTAGTTGAAGGCTTTATACGATCAGAGATAGAAGTCCTTTACTTAATTTCATTTGAATTATCGATTTCTTCAAAAGATACATAATTGTTGTTGACTTCTTCTATGCTGACAGCATGACATGCAGTGACTTTTAATATTTCCTTTGGATGATCATCAAGGAAATTTCTTGGGAGGAATCCTGTCAAAGTTATTGATCGTCGAGGTTGAAAGAAGTCCTTGTCTTTTCCTTTGATAGGCTTAGGCTTCCACATCTTCTTGTTTCGTTTCTCCTTCTTTTTATGAGAGTTGTTTCCTTTTTCATGCTTATGATGGAAGTGCGACTTCATTTGAATGAAATTTGGTTGTCCACCTTTTTTACGAGTCACGACTATCCATCATTTGCAATCATCTTCAATAGGCTTTTCTTTTTTTTGAGAATCTGTTGTCACGATCTTTTGTTGCAACCAAACAAGTATATGTTTGAAAGTTCCAAACTAAATCAAGCTTTTTCTTTGATCATAAGGCAACATTGATGGCAGAACACTTGAAGTTATCTCAACTACAACATGATTCGTTTGAGCTACTTCATCCATATCCAGCTTGATCTTCTTTTCACGAGCCAACTTTAGAATGAGCTCCTTCAACATGAAGCACTTTCCAACAGAATGACTAATGACCCGATGGTACTTACATTAGTTAGGATATCATCTACTTTTCCTGCTTGTTTTGGTCGTTTGCATTCAGACAGCTGAATAAGTTGTTTGTCTAGCAACTATTCTAACATGCCTGCAACATCATAGTCAAAAAATGGATAAACTTTTTTCTGCCTTTCTTTAAGAGTTGGACGATGCTTCTCTTCGTCATCATGCTTTCTTTCAAATTTTGTTTCTTTTATTTTGGAGAAAGATTTCAATGGAGACTCATGAACAACCATAGACTTATTAATGACATTGTTTGTGATCTTTCTAGTGTCGTTGATTTCATTCATTCCCTTTTTTACTTCAAAGATTAAGAAATCTTTAGTTCCCCTATTAGCGATGCTCAACTCCATGTCATGGGCACTAGTTGCTAATTCTTCAAATGTACGGAGTTTTATTCCCTGTAAAATATTGAAAAGTTTCCAGTGTATGGCTTGGGTTCACATCTCTACTGCAGACAATTATGTGAGCTTGTCTTTGCATCCAAGCTTAGAGCTCTATATCAGTTTATGTAGTTAATGATTGCCTCTCCCTTTCGTTGTCTCGTGTTTGTAAGCTCCATCATGCTTATAGTGCATCCGGTGTTGTAGAAGCTGTTGAGGAACTCCTTTTATTGTTGTTCCTAGTTGTCAATGACTTCTGGCTCCAAATCAGTATACAATTGGAAAGCATTTTCCTTCAAGCTTTGAACAAACTGCCTGACTACACTACTACAAAACTGACAATACTTGACGCTTGTAATTTTCAAATACTTGACGCTTCTAATAAATTGTCAAGTAATATAAAAAAACGTCAAGAATAACAATTAGTGAAAAAAGACAATTTTTTTTTATTTCAAATACTTGATAGGTTAAAAATGTCAAGATTAGTGGTAATTACTTGATATTTTTTAAATGCCAACTAATATATATTTTCATCATTTTCTTAAAAAAAAATCCCTCTTTTAATTTCTCCAAATTTCCATTTCCCCCATTTCTTAAAAAAACCTAAGTTTTCCCCAAAATTTCCCTTTCCCCCCATTTCTAAAACAAACCCTAAGCTTTTCATCCAATTTTTTTCTCTGTTCTCCCATTTTCTCTCATCACTAAACGACCCACCTCCCCGTTCGTCTTCCCCATTACTCTCTCCATTCATGTGCCACCACCTTCAATCGTCCGTTGATAGTTTTTGTTTGTCTTTCCCATTCGTACGCCACCATCACCTCGTTCGTCAGCATCCATCTAAGTCATATTCATGTTCAATGAAAATACAGAGCAAGCGAAGATGAAGAGATTTGAATGCCATCCTCTCCTAAGAGGAACAAGAGTTGGTAAGTTCACCCATGGCTTCTATGGAGACTTTAACCTCCGTCTGCTTTAAAATTAAATTAATTTTTAAAAAATTACAAAATGGAAAAAAAAAAACCATCTTTTCCCTAAATGCCTTCCTTTTATGGGTTCTTTCAATTTCATCCCCAAATGCCTTCCCTTTATCCTCCCAACACCATCTCTGACTTTCTCCATCACATTTCCTCTCTTTCCAATCCCTCAAACAGGGCCTTTAGACTTTATTCTCTTATGACCAACTTGGAGGATGAAATGAAGAAGATCGATGCCTTCAAGCGCGAGCTTGCCTTATGTATGCTTTTCTTAAATGATGGCTTGTTTCCTTCCACTTTTATTTCTTTTTTCTTACATGGGTTTTTCGATTTTGTATGATTTATTCTTGATGGGTTTTGGGATTCTCTGGATTTCAACATTTTTTTTTGCATTATTTGAAATGAATCGTGGGTGTGAGATTGGCCACTAATGAGTTGTCCAACTCTAAAAGGTAAGTCTTTCTCATCTACTCTCTCGTCTTCCTCACTGTCTTTTTAATTTTTTTAAATTAATCTTTTATTTTAAATCTCAGATCTTCATTTCTGATATCCCACATTCAGGGCCTCAAGTTTAGCTAATCTTCAGTGCGAGGTAAGGAAAATTGTAAATCCAACGTAAGAGAAGTTTATGTGTTAATGTGTTGGTGTTTTACGAGTTTAGTGAGATTTTAGTTATTGTAGATGAATCTAAGTATTTTAAATGTAATGGTTCATTTATTTTAGTTTAATTGGGATAATTTATCTTTTTGAAGAAACTTTATGCATCATGAAGTACATGAAGATGGTGATCCTCTCATTATTTGGTTATTTTATTGCATACAAACTAAGTCAAGTTATCATTCATGTCATTTCCAGTTTGATTAAAATTCTAAATGCAGTCGGATTGGGAATGATTTTCACAAGTTGATGAGACAGATTGGAAATCCAGTTAATTTTGAACTTCCTTATAAGTTTAGCAAATGGAAGCCTATGCCATATACCTTCATCAGGCGTAGTATCCTTTACTACTTTTCTTCTTTGCTCTTCTTTAAACATTGTGAACTTTTCTTTTTTCCAAATTAATTGGACAAGATTAACTTTTTTTGTTTTCTTTTCTTTTCTTCAAATAAAAATCAGAAAAAATAAGTACAAATTAATGTTCTACTTTTTTTTTTTCATTCTCTATTTTCAAATTTGGTTTACTTGTCTTTTTTTTTTCTTTGGTCATATTAATAGGTTTGATCAAGAGGTTGCTAAAATTGTTGTGGGAAGATTAACTTCATTAAAACTTGAGATTGAGGTATTTTCAAATTTTATATTTTATTTATTTAGTTGAACCTTCATAAAACAATCTTTTTGTCTCCTTTCTCACAGCCACCTCAGCCTACTTAAATGCTTATATCACAATATCACTTATATTTATTCGTTTAGGTCACCAACAGTTGTCTTCAAACATTTTTATTAAAAGGAGAGACAAAGAGCACACACCAATTTACGTGGAAACCTGAGTACCGGGAGAAAAACCACGATTGTTTGTTGTTGTTATTTTCTAATGAATAATACAATAGGTACAAGAGAGAATA
>JBBPDI010000009.1:19431682-19444955 GCA_037974545.1 Cucumis variabilis | reverse complement strand
TATATTCTTTTTTCAAATTGTTAAAATAAATTTGACCAAAATTTGTAATTTTGAATTACAAAATATTCTTTCAAAATTATTTCTCTCCCAGATCTCAAACCTATTCTTCCACCTCCATTTTCCATCTTTCTCTCCCTTTTTTCTTCACCTAACAGGTCCCACAACCCAGTTCTATGTTAGGAGAATAGCAAGTAAACTCTAGTGGTGGTCCTTAGTTTGAGTTCATGAGGAGATATCTAGGAACAGAAAGCTACAAAGGTATAAACGTCTTTCAACCCTAATCTTGTTCTATTAAGGTAGTATTGCATGTTAACATCTAAATTGTTTAGATGCATTTAGTTACAGTAATGTTGTTCCTATTTTCTATTGCGCATGTCTCATATTTCATCATCAACTACTTACTCCCTCTTAACGAAACTTCCAAATAACAACAATTCTCTTAGGTCTTCGATCTTATTTATACTAATCTTTCAGACCGGTTACTCTTTTTACCTACCAGCTCAAAATTATAGCTTTACACGTGTTATCCTACCGCTTTGGACCACTATACAGCCAAACCAAACTCGACATGCAAACCAACAGTCAACTTTCGATTTGACATTCCCTCAAGACGCAAACCTTATCATCTCTAGAAGCCAAACTTTTCTTCGTCTTACCTTCTTAGGAAGTTGAACTCCCTTTTCTTGCCTTCTTCCTCGTGACAGTCTACAACTGCCTACTTCATTCTTAACTTCTCTTTGCTTCACTTCACTCAATCACCTAACTCCTCTTGAGATAGAACTCCTTTGCCGTGCCAACTTTCTTCCACCGCCTACTCTCATCACGACTTCCTTCCTTTCAAATTTTATCTTTAGAATGATCAATCTTTTCATTTTAGAAGGATCATCCCACTCCTCAACACTTCTCTTCTTCAATAGGACTCCCTTTCTCTTCTTCAATAAGCATCTTTTATAGTTTAGCCATGAAAGTTTCATATTTATAAACAGACCCTTTGGAATCAACTGCAGAAGTAGCATAAACTAGAGTTGAGAAAAGCCCAAGAAGAGTAGATGAGGCAAATAGGAAGGGAAAAGTGTAGGAGATTCCTTCTTGTTACTGTTGCCACGGTTCACCTCATCATATATTTCTCATCCACCAGGAGATATCAAAGGAGGGTAAGATATAGAAAAGAATGTGAATAGTTAAATTGTGTGTTTATACACATCAGATTGCAGATTGTTGAGAATGAGATAGATCATGTGTGCGTGTGTCTGTTATATTGTATAGGGAAGAAGATGTAGTTAAGGCTGATAAAGTTTTAAAAGCAGTAGTGTGTTCTTCGCCTTTTGTTTGCCGTATTGATTGGGTCGGTTGTGAAGAATGAATTTGGTCTCTTTTGAAGTAGTAGTCTACGCAACGGTAAAAAAAGAATAATATTTTGAAAGGTTTCTTTTCTTTCCTTTTTGGTAGGAAAAAAGAAAGAGAGAGAATAGAGTAATTTATTGAAAGATGTATGGTTTGTATTTTCTTAGTCTAAAAAGATGCTTTTTTGAAAAGTAATTCAAATTCACATGGGCATAAATAAGCATTGATTATTGTTTGGAAGTGGACATCTTAGGAAGCTAACCAATGCGTGTTAATCTCCATTTCTATTGTTCATACATAAGCATTGACTCTGCCAAGGTCTTCTCTTATCACCAAACTATTTATTTAAGCCATTAGGTTTAGCCCACCTCTATTAAATTAAATCTACAAATCTCACTATCATTCACTTTGTTAACAACATTTTAGGAATATTTTAAAATTCAAGTCAAATTTTAAAAAATAATTTTAAACATTTGTCTTTTTTTTAAAATTTGGTTAAAATTTCAACTATTGTATTTAAAAACTAGTGCATACTATTGGAAGAATATGAAAGAAAATAAGCTTAATTTTCAATAATAAACAACCAAATTGATAATGGTTACCAAATAGAATACCTTTGTATTTTTGCTTTTTTTTTCTTTTAGTTTTTAAAAAGTTTATTTTTTCTCAATTGACGTCTTTTCGAGTAGGAGAGTTGAGTTTTTAGCTATAATCCAAAATTCAAAAATAAACTTTTACAAACTATACTCTTTTTTTACTTTTGATGGTTTGATTTTAAAGTTACATTTAAGATGTAGATAACAAAAGTTGGAAACCAATGTATGAAAATGAGATTTTTTGTATGTTTAAATTTCAAAAGGAAAAAACAAATGAAACCTTGGTAATCATGTTTTGAAGAGTAGAAGATGTGTTTGGTCTATAAGTTTCATAATATATATACTTGTATATATATATATATATGTATGTATATATATATTATTTATTTTAATTTTAAGTTTTTCTCCCAAAGTTGGATTTGGGAACATGACTTTTTAAAATATACATTTACAAGCTTTACGTAGTAATTTTTGTTATTATTTTAAATAATTATGATATATATATATTAGAATTTAAGTTTTAAGAGATAACTGTAACAATACACATGCATATTGTTGGATTTTTGTCCTAAAACTCATGGTTTATAAACGTCACTAGAAAAAATTTGACTTTTAATGTCAATTTAAAACCAACATTAATGGCCTTTAGTGTCGGTTGGCGACCGACATTTATGCTAGCGTTATTAAAAGCCTTTAATGACGTTTTTTCTTTGATGTCAGTTTAGAAACGACATTAATGACCATTAATGTCGATTTAGAAACAACATTAATGTCATTTTTAAATCGATATTTTTTATAGTGTTATTGAAAATCTTTAATGTCGGTTGGCCTTAAAACGTATTAAAGAGGCCAACAATGTTGATTTAAAAACGACATTAAAGCCTAGGTTTTTAGTCCATTTATACAAATTTATTTTTATTTAATTGTTGCATTATTGTCCATTTTTTATAAATCGACATTGGCCCGTATAGATAAATATTTTTGTTCATGCCAACAAATAAATAAAATTAATATTGCTTAGAAACTATAATATTTGTCATTTACATGTGTATACACAAAATGAAATTTTAATATTGTTTTTATGTATATATTTTACAAAAGTACATGAAACAAGATCCTAATACAAGACTTAAATAAGAAATCTTGAATGCCTTTTCAGTCTTCAACCTTCAACAATCGCCTGGTTGTCTACACGATCACTTAGCTTTCAACCCAATATGACTTCAATCATTCTACAAACAATATCAAAACAAACCATTTAAGCTTTAGAATTCTAACAAGGCAGCTTTGGAAAAAAAATGTGACATCTTATCAACTTCAATGCACTAAATAAGAGAGATTATGATACTTTGAATGGAGATTTCAGTCAAATAACGAAAATTTATATTCACATCTGGCCAATGATGATTGTTCCCACGAGATTTCTGGAGAAATTTAATTCGTGGAGTTGAACTAGTGTTGATGTTGTATTCTTCATGATTTGATGCGATGTGGTTTGATCTCTAGAATTTGATCCTCTGATTCTCTCTCGATTATATGCTTGCGCTTGATTTGGAGAAAGCGGAGCTCATGATGTTCTTAAAGTTTGTTGAACGTCTACGCTTGATTTGGAGAAGCAGAGCACGCGATGTTCTTCAAGTTGGTTGAATGTCTCTGCTTGATTTGAGAAAGCGGAAAACTTGATGTTCTTGAAGTTGAAGTCTCAAAAGAAAGTTTGTATCTTCGAAGGAGCATCAATCTTCGAGGGAAGTTGGAGTCTTAGAAGAAAGCTTGTATCTTCAAAGGAGCTTCGATCTTCGAGGGTGGTCGACTTCAGAAGTTAGAGAGTCTTCTAGTTCTTGGAAGAATTCTCTCTAGGCCTTCTGTAGTAAAAAAATTTTCACCCCTTACAAATGAGGAGAACTTCTTTATTTATAGAGTTATGTGGTGGGCTTTATTAGCTTGAGTCTGGTTGGTCCATGGACCAGACCCATGGGCTCAATCAAATAGATTTGGGTCATATTTACCCTTTGGGTTCAATTAAGCTTATTTTTGGGCTCAATTAAACTTAGTCCAGTAAATAATATTTAATTCAACCAAAATTATTAATTTGATCCAATGATTAGGATCAAAACATGCGGCATTATCAGAATTGGCCAATTTATGTTTCGATTTTTTAAATTTAGGACACATGCCAATTTTAATTAGTCCTAAATTTATTATTTGCACTTTTCATCATTAATTTAATAACTAATGTGGCAATTTGTGATTGGTCTCAAAATTTCTTATTCAACAAATGCCCCCTTTTCGAGATTTATGCACGTATATGGGTGAATAAATCTCGAAAAAGATAAATTTGAAGTCAAAATACAAGCTGCTCTTTTTTTTTTGTTGCTCAATTCAACATATCAAATTAATCAAACCATGAATTTAGTACATTAGTTTGATATAAATTTGAAATAAGGGTTGGAATATGGTCAAACCTTAATTAAATTAAGAAAAGTTCAAGGTTTTATTCGTGATTTAATTTGATTTGAGGATAAAAATTTTAATTAACCCTTTTTTAAAAAATAAATTTTTGAACATAATCAAGAAATTAATTTGAAATAAGGATAAGGATTTTATCGTATCTTAATGTGTCTTGAGGATGCACAAGCATCTGGAATGGACAGTTTTAATTTGAGATAAAATGAGGCCCTCAATCTTGCGATAAAGTTAGATTTATGATTCCAATTTAAATGTGAGATAAAAAGGAGACCATGTATGCAAGTTAATTTGACTTGAATTTTGAATAACCAAAATTTTAATTATAAAATTGGGAATAATTATTTTTTTGAAAATGTTAAAATATATAAATATTTTAAATAGACTCAAATTAACAAAAATTCGAGATTTATCCCAAAAAAGTGAAATAATTTAAAATAAGATAAGATAATTGGATTATCTTTTCTTTAAAAAAATCGTTCCTATTTCATTTAGGAATAATTTTTTTTTTAAAATGATTAAATATCATTTCTAATCCTTTTAGGAATTGGATTTGTTGACCTTATAAATAGACTCACACCTTAATCATTTATTCTTCATCCAACAACAGAAAGGTATAGAAAACTTTTCTTCTCCCTTTTTTCCACTCTCCCTCTCTTTCTCTTTTTTTGTTATTTTCTTTTTTGTTTTTTTTGTAATCGAGTTTCTTCTAGGAACGATCGTGCTTTTACCGTCAGATCTACCGCCCTAGTAGGAGCGATTGGACTTCTTCATCATCGGACGTCCTCGTCGTGGAGCTTCTTCTAGGAATGATTGGACTTTTACCTTCAGATCTAACGTCTTAGTAGGAGCAATCGAACTTCTTCGTTGTCTGCCTTCTTCGTCGTCGAGCTTTTTCTAGGGACGATCAGGCTTTTACCGTCAGATCTATCGTCCTGGTAGAAGCGATCAGACTTCTTCGTCGTCTGGCTTCTTCTAAGAACGATCGGGCTTTAGCCGTCAGATCTACCATCTTAGTAGGAGCGATTAGACTTCTTCGTCGTCTGGCTTCTTCGTCGTTGAGCTTTTTCTAAGAACAATCGGGTTTTTGCCGTCAGATCTACCGCCTTAGTAGGAGCGATCAGACTTCTTCGTTGTTTGCCTTCTTCATTGTCAAGCTTCTTTTAGAGACGATCGGGCTTTTACCGTCAAATCTATCGCCCTAGTAGGAGCGATCGGACTTCGATCATCTGGCTTCTTCTTCATCGAGCTTCTTCTAGGGATGGATTGGGCTTTAGCTGTCAGATTTATCACCCTAGTAGGAGCGGTTGGACTTCTTTGTCTTCAGACGTCCTCGTCATAGAGCTTCTTCTAGGGACGATCGGACTTATGTCGTCAGAATTATCGCCCTAGTAAGAGCGATCGGACTTCTTTGTCATCGAGCTTCTTCTAAAGACGGTTGGGCTTTTACCGTCAGATTTATCGCCCTAGTAGGAGCGATCATACTTCTTCGTCGTCGAGCTTCTTTGTTTCTCTTTTTCTTTTACGTCTTTTTTTTCTTTTTTTTCAACTTTCTCTTTGCTTTTTCTTTTCACATTTTTTTTCTTTTTTTCTTTTCAATTTTTTTGTATTCCTTTCAACTTTTTTCGTCTTCTTTTTCTTCTTTCTTCTTTTTGTTCTTCTTTCTTCTTCTTCTTTCTTTCTTTTTGGTTGCAGCACATCGAAGATGGAAATGGAGATCCCATCGGTTATGACACATTGAAGATAATGCAGATAATGACAGTTGCAACACGTTGATGAAGCATATGAAAATCACACGTCAAATATGTAGATGATGACCGCACGTCAAAGATGCAAATGATGATGGCTGCGGCACATCTTAGATGGCAGATGATGACAACTGCAATACGTTGGAGATGCAGATGATGACGGTTGTGACACCTCGAAGATGCAGATGATGATCCTCTCGACCGCCACATAGAGAAGATGAAGATGATGATCTTCTCGACTGCAGCACATTGAAGATGAAGAAGATGATAAATTTGCTCGGCTATAACACGTGAGAGAAGATGAGGATGAATCCTCTTGATTGTAATGCGTCTTAACTGCAACATGTGAGAGAACATGAAGATGAATCCTCTTCAACACATGGAAGAAGATTAAGATGAATCCTCTCGACTGCGGCACGTGAGAGAAGATGAAGATGAATCTTCTCGATTGCAACACATGGAAGAAGATAAAAATGAATCCTCTCGGCTGTAACACATGAAAAAGATGGAGATGAATTCTCTCGGCTGCAACATATGGAGAAGATGAAGATGAAGATCCTTTCAGCTGCAACCTTGGGAGAAAAGAAAGAGTTCGCTACTTTGACTTTGCCCCCTTTGTCCCTTTCTTTTCTATTGTAGTTACTCATAAATCTCATTTTCAATTGAGATTACATCGTCACGATGCAGTATAATACTTTTTTTTTCATGTGACTGAACTTAAAGTAAACTTTAAGCTGTCTACATACCATTTTTCTAACATAGGGATCAAGTCATAACATAGTTCAACTTTTTTTTTTGTCATTCACCTTTTAAGCTCTTGTGGATAAGGAGCATCATGCAGTTTAGGCTCTTGTGATAAGGAGCTTCGCATATTCAGCAGCTCATATTCCCATCAAGGATTTGTTCACCTTCTTTATTTGTAGAATTGGTGAATATAATAAGTCTTGGCTTTACGATCAAGGGATCTTCTGTGTTAATGTCAACAAACAACTTCCTCTTCATGCGTGATGGGACACGATTGTGAATCTTCTCATCATTGTTCTCTTCATAAAGTGAGTTTACCTTCAAAGTTTTCATCTCTTTTTCATGTTGATCGCTTGTCATCTTTAGTCGATCAAACACAGATGTTGAAGGTTGATCTTTCTTCGAAGTGGAGATACTTAACCTTTTGAAAGCTGAAGTTCGAGTGGAAGTAGACGTTGGATATTGGTTTTTTTCTTCTTTTGTGGCCATACTCAATCTTTGAAATACTGAAGATCGAGTAATTGAAGGCTTGATATGATCAAAGACATAGGTCCTTTGCTTAATTTCATTTGAATTGTTGATTTATTCAGAAGATGCATAATTATTGTCAACTTCTTCTATGCTGACAACATGACATGCAATGACTTCTAATACTTCCTTGGGATGATCATCAAGGAAGCTTTTTGGAAGGAATTTTGCCAAAGTTATCGATTGTCGGGATCAGAAGAAGTCTTTATCTTTTCCTTTGGTAGGCTTAGGCTTCCATATCTTCTTGTTTCTTTTCTCTTTTTTATGAGAGCTAATTCTTTTTCCATGCTTCTGATGGAATTGCGACTTCGTTTGAATGAAATTTGGTTGTCTTTCTGTTTTATAAGTCACAGTTATCCATCCTTCACAATCATCTTTAACAGGCTTTTCTTTGTTTTGAGATTTCGCCGTCACGATCTTTTGTTGGAATTGAACAAGTATTGGTTCAAAAGTCCCAAACCGAATCAAGCTTTTCCTTTGATCATAAGGCTGCAATGATGGCGAAACACTTGAAGTCATCTTAACTACAACATGATTCGTTTGAGCTACTTCATCCATATCCAGCTCGATCTTCTTTTCACGAGCCAACTTTAGAATTAGCTCCTTCAAAACGAAGCATTTTCCAACAGGATGACTAATGACCCGATGGTAGTTATAGTAGTTAGGATCATCTATTTTTCCTGCTTGTTCTGGTCGTTTACATTGTGGTAGTTGAATGAGTTGTTTGTCTAGCAGCTGCTCTAACATGTTTGCAACATCAGAGTCGGAAAATGGATAAACTTTTTTCTTCCTTTCTTTAAGAGTTGGTCGATGCTTCTCTTTGCCATCATTCTTTCTTTCAATTTTTATTTCGTTTCTTTTGGAGAAAGATTTCAATGGAGACTCATGAACATCCATAGACTCGTCAATAACACTATTTGTGATCTTTCTAAAGTAGTTGATTTCATTCTACCCCCTTTTTACTTCAGAGATTAAGAAATCTGTAGTTCCTCTATTAGCGATGCTTAATTTTATGTCGTGAGCACGAGTTGCTAATTCTTCAAATGTATGAGGTTTTATTCCCTGCAAAATATAGAGAAGTTTCCAATGCATGCCTTGGGTGCACATCTCTACTGCAGACAATTCTGTGAGCTTGTCTTTGCAATCCAAGCTTAGAGCTCTCCATCGGTTTATGTAGTTAATCATTGGCTCTTCCTTTCGTTGTCTTGTGTTTGTAAGCTCTATCATGCTTACAGTGCGCCTGGTGCTGTAAAAGCGATTGAGGAACTCCTTTTTCAGTTGTTCCCAACTGTCAATGCTTTCTAGCTCTAGATCGGTATACCACTCAAAAGCATTTCCTTTCAAGCTTCAAACAAATTGTCTAACTAGTTGATCTCCTCTTGATCCTACATTCTCGCATGTTTCAACGAAGTGAGAAACGTGTTGTTTCGGATTGCCCTTTCCATCAAACTGCTAAAATTTTGGAGGCTGGTACCCAAGTGGCATTCTCAAGTTGTCAATTCTTTTGGTGTACGACTTAGAGTACATGAAAGAAGTCTGAGACGGACCTCCATACTGAGCTCTGATGGAGTTTGTTATCATATCTTGTAATTGTTGAACTGAGAGAGAAGCCACAAAAATTGATTGTTGTTGTGGTTGATTTTCTTGCACCACGTTCTTCCCTTTCTCACCAGCTTTAACAACAGGAGTTTGACTCAAATTAGTAGTTTCACGAGTCTGCATCTTCTTTTTTAAAGCATTGATTTCGTGGTCTCGCTCATCAACAACCTTCATCAGGAGATTAATTTTCCTCTTTATCTCTGCCATGATAGCCTCGACCGTTACATCAGCCGTCATGACAGACATCACATTAGGGTGTGCTTCTTCCTTTGACTCGCTAGAAGCAGAATCAAAATCATTACATAGAGGATTTTTCTTAATGAAAATTCCAGATTCAGGAGAGTCCATCAATTGCTTAAGGATGCTCTGTGCGATGGTGGAACATTGATCTTGCTCTTGGATGATCCCTTTAGAATGACTACGGGTGACAGGTCCTGTGTAAGTGTTGCTTGCAGCTGATGATTTTGATGCAGCTTTCTTTGATGTCATTGGTTTGCATGTACAATTAGATGACGAGAGAGAGATGAGAGGTAGAGATTATCCCACTGGGCGTGCCAATTTGTTCCCACGAGATTTCTGGAGAAATTTAATTCTTGGAGTTGAACTAGTGTTGATGTTGTATTCTTCATGATTTGATGCGATGTGGTTCGATCTCTAGAATTTGATCCTCTGATTCTCTCTCGACTGTGTGCTTGCGTTTGATTTGGAGAAAGCGGAGCTCGTGATGTTCTTGAAGTTTGTTGAACGTCTACGCTTGATTTAGAGAAGCAGAGCACGTAATGTTCTTCAAGTTGGTTGAATGTCTCTACTTGATTTGAGGAAGCGTAGCATGTGATGTTCTTGAAGTTAAAGTCTCAAAAGAAAGTTTGTATTTGTTCCCACGAGATTTCTAGAGAAATTTAATTCGTGAAGTTGAACTAGTGTTGATGTTGTATTCTTGATAATTTGATGCGATGTGGTTCAATCTCTAGAATTTGATCCTCTGATTCTCTCTCGACTGTATGCTTGCGCTTGATTTGGAGGAAGCGGAGCTCGTGATATTCTTGAAGTTTGTTGAAACATCTACGCTTGATTTGTAGAAGCAGAGTATGTGATGTTCTTCAAGTTGGTTGAATGTCTCTGCTGTATTTGAGGAAGCGGAGCACGTGATGTTCTTAAAGTTGAAGTCTCGGAAGAAAGTTTGTATCTTCGAAGGAGCTTCAATCTTTGAGGGAAGTTGAAGTCTTAGAAGAAAGTTTGTATCTTCAAAGAAGCTTTGATCTTCGAGGGTGGTCAATTTTAGGAGTTAGGAAGTCTTCTAGTTCTTGGAAGAATTCTCTCTAGGCCTTCTATTGTCAAAAATTTTCCACCCTTTACAAATAAGGAGAACTCCTCTATTTATAGAGTTTTGTGGTGGGCTTTATGGCCTTGAGCCTGGTTGGTCCATGGACCAGACCCATGAGCTCAATCACATGGATTTGGGTCATATTTACCCTTTGGGTTCAATTAAGCTTATTTTTGGGCTCAAATAAACTTAGTCCAGGTAAATAATATTTAATTGAACCAAAATTATTAATTGGATCCAACAATTAGGATGAAAACATGCGGCAGTATCAGAATTGGTCAATTTATGTTTTTTATTTTTTTAATTTAGGACACTTGTCAATTTTAATTAGTCCCAAATTTAATTATTTGCACTTTTCATCATTAATTTAATAAATGATATGACAATTTGTGATTGGTCTCAAAATTTCTTATTCGACAACGATAGTCTAAAAAATCTTACTACAAGTGAAAAGACATCAGTACAACCTTAAAAAATAGAACTACTGATAACAATAGAGTAATACAACAATTGCAGTTACCTTGGCCTCTCTTCCAATATTTCTTCTCTTTTTAGATCCTTAAGTTCTGCAATAGTCAAGGCATGAAACAAAAATTTTGTGCCAAATATAAAAATGGGAGCCGGATAAAATCAACTCAAAACAGCCATTTGATTTTCATTCCTCCTTCTGTAACTCTTATGAAACCAAGCCATTAAATCTATGACTTTCTTAACTTTACATAACTATAAATATGTACTACATGGATGTTTAGTTCTTTTCTTTTCTTTGGTTGGGTAGTTAGTATCAAGCAGACCAGTAAGCTATCATTTTCCCTTAGAAAAATACTGATTTCATATGGTTTCATAAAGTAAATACTTTATCAATAAAACTAGGTCTGTGTTAGATGTATATTACTTAGTTTTGCTTGAACCGTTTGATGTTTTAGTTATATATATATAGATGACTTCTTTTTCTCACTCTTTATGAGAGTACTCAATTAGGTTCTTTTTAATCTCTGGAAACAGAAAAATCCAACAAATTGGCAAAAATAATGCAAAAAATGAATCCTAAACACTCCAAAAGATGTACCAGACGCTGCAAAATCAGTATTCATCATTATGATTCATAGGTTTTCATTATATTGACAAAAGGTCTTGTTTCCTCTTCGGAGAAAAAAAAATTCATTAGAGCTTTACTTTAACTTATCTTTGAGGTGCCTCCTTTAGAATAGAATTCAAATTTCAATGTTTTCCCCTGATCTTGATCTGCAACTAATGTAGCATTTCTAAGTTCAGTAGAAACAGAAGCCTTAAACTGATGCAACTGCTATTTGATGTAAGCCAAAGTTCAGAACAAAATTTTGAAACATCAGCAAGATCGACTATTTCACAAAGCAAAAAGTGCGACATATTATTAACTATTTCACAAAGACCAAAGTTCATAACAAAAACCTGAAACATCAGCACGATTCATTTATATTTATTCCTACTAAATTCAAACTAAACTCAACTTATCACCAAATTTAAACATGGTAAGTATTTGCAAATCCACAAAGTAAGCAGTATAACAGATGAGGATCCTCTAGATTAACCACCACTGCCATAATCTTTAGCCTTTCCACAAATCCTTTTATTTTTTCCATCTCATCATCAACCAATTTTTGTAGAACAAGCAAAGAATATTTGTGTTGTAAGATATATTGGAAACCCGTGTTGAATGAGGAACCCACTTAACAACTTAAGAACATAAAAGATGAGAAAAGCATAGAGTGAGAATGAGGGCAAGAAATTGTAGGTTTAATCAAATAGAAAAGCTCATGGCTTTAGGTGATTATGAAGATTTAAGCAAGTGTACTTCCAACGAACTCATCATACTAATTTGAATTTGATGAATGCTGGTTTACTTGGTGATAAAAAACAAAAAGTAAGAAAACGAGTTTACCTTGATACTTTCTTGATAATGAAGGGAGATATCCAGTATAAGTCATAAAATCCATCCATAATATCGATGGGTGCTAGAATTTGCAATAATGCCGTATAAGTCATAAAATCCTTCCATCACTTTCTCGTCGTAATTTACAACATTATAACTCTGCATTGGTAAATAAAATAGTTATGCAATTGTTGCTGCCATGAAAAATAATCGATAACAACAATTAATAACAAACAACATTTACCAATATGTTCACAAATTGATAACACATAAATATAAATTTGTTTGGATAAAAGAGAAAAGGCTTATTAGATGTCTGGAATGATTTTGCACCAAAATAACTATAAGTAAATAACGAACATGACTAGTTACAAGAAAATAAGAAAAAGTTTGAATTTTAACTAATAATAAGTTTATTCAAACAAAAAAGAATATGGGAATTTAGCAAGAATTTAATTTGTAGACTTTCCCCCCTAAAAAACATACACGTGTTGAAAACGAAAGGTAATTATCTGTGAAGTAAAATACAAAACAACAAAATACAATTAGAACTGTAAGAGAGCAAACAATCAAAAACATCTTCATTTATATACTGAAAAGTGTACCTGATGAAGAAAAAAAACCACTAGCCTTCTCTTGCCACAAAGAAGAGTTAACAGTAGGCATTGAACCAACCATGAAACCAGACTCAGTTTAAAGCTGTGTATTGATTATGCCTGTTACATAACAATGCACATCATAGTTAAAAATAATTGCAGCTAGCACGTCATGATATCAAATGATGTATTAAGTCAAAGATAAGCCAGTAAAGTTCAATCAGACTTTGAATCCACGCAAACCATCCCTTGCAAGTTTCAACTATTCAATTCAACTCAATAGAAACTAAAATTGAGAAGGAAACCAGAATCTCTCGACTAAAATTAAGTGACCATAATTCAACACATTTTCAGTTATACACAACCATATATTATCTCAATAATCTCAGTTGTATTTCGTTTAATATCCTTTCTAGAAA
>JBBPDI010000009.1:19370145-19383226 GCA_037974545.1 Cucumis variabilis | reverse complement strand
AGTTCACTTGTTAGGAGTGAGATAAGAAAACCATAAGCAACCAACCCACCCAACTAACTAGGGTTGGTGGGCGTGGGCAGGAAGTTAAGGATCCACACCAGAGTCAAAAGACAATTTTAAAATATTCAAATTCAAATTTTATTTTTAAAATAATAATAATAAAAAACATAGAAATTCGATAATGACTTTTATACTTTTTTTGCCTTTTTATTTCAAAAGTGTTTTGGTCGTAGCCACCAAAATTCTCTCTCCAAAGCCCCCATTATGAACTTAAAAATTATATTATAAAAGAAAACGTTATATTAAATTGTCATCTCTCGTACTCTAATGGCCGTCGTGGCCTCGTGTTTTCAACTTTGAAAATCCCAACCTCTTTTCTTTATTACAATCATAAATTTTATTTCTTCTTTTTTATGAATTCCACTATAATGTTCAATCAAATATCTCTAGAAAAAAAAAAACAAAGAAAAAATGCAAGTTAATTTTAAGATAAAAGGCCAGAATTTCCATCTTTCAAGCCATTTGTTTTATGTTGCATGAACTTTAAAATAGTATTTAATAATTATGATTACCAAGTCATAGCTTAATTAAGAGCTTCATTGATATATACTCACAATAAAAAATGTTTTATGAGTAACTTCATGCTAAAAATAAACAATAATAAAATAAGATTTAAAAAGATGTTCTATTTTTTAAATTTATGTGAATTTCTAAAGTAAAAAACCATTTTTTTTACTTTGAAAAAAAAAAGATAGGTAGGTATATAGTAAGTGAATTATAAGTTTATTTTTCTTTTAAAAAAATAGTATCGTTATCAAATTAATTCTTTAGAAATACAAAATTAGTTCACATTATATAATTTGGGTGTGAGTAATTGTATGTTATGTTTAACCTTTTAAATGTTTAGTTTTTAAAATAAGCTATTTTGAAAAAGTTAAATATCTAAACATTCTTAAAGTTAACTGTATGTATATATATATATATATAAGTGTATAGAAATATGATTTTTTTTAAAAAAAAATTCTAATCAATCCAAATAGGTCCTTCATCTTAATTATTATTATTTTACTACAACAATGTGAACTTTCGATCTTCAAAAAAAATAAGTATATGTCAATTACTGTTGAGTTATCTTTTCAACATACATATAGACTTATTAAATGATTACTTCCTATGGGATGTGTATTTCTTTTTCACTTTTCTATTTGTTTGTTTTAGTGTTTTAACTTATAAGACAAGGTATTGATACCCTTAAAAGGTTGCAAATAAATTAGTTTAAGCCATTAATGGTGGAAGTTCATAAACTAATATACTTTTGGCGTGACTATATATAACTAATAACATATGCATGTGCATGTTCTTTTCATAGAGTGAGATTTGTGTGGTGATTAATTAATTTATTTGTAGTACGTACCAACCCATGTCTTGTCCAAAGACTCAATGATTTGGACCCATCACATCTCACACCTTTAATTCCTTAATCATCTATTTATACTCTCTTATCTTCTAATTATATATATAGTTCATTTTTATTTATTTTATTTCAGATATTAATTACAAATATATATACACATTTTTTAAAAAATGTTTTTGTGTATGATAAATAATGCAGGAAAGTAGTATGAAGGTACTATGGGTGAAAACAAATTTTGTACAAACTACTTCGTATAGTTTTTATTTGTTGTCCATTAATCGTATGACAATCGAATAGTTGAATCTTTGAAAATTCCATAAATATGAAAGATTAAAATTTTAAATCTAATATATCAAAAAGTTTTTGTGACATTTGTTTCAATATCGTTTTACCCAAACAAAACTAAGATATAACACTTTTAATCTTAATAATTATATAGTAACATCTTTTTTTTAAAAAAAAAAGAAATATTGATCAATAGAGAACATAAGTCTATCATTATGATAAACTTAAGAATTATGTCAAAATTTTATTATATTTGTAAATTCGATATTTTAAGTCTAATTGATATTTTTAGAACTATCCTTCCAATGAAAGCTAGGATGAATTTAGGTGAGAATTAACCATAAATAAAACCCTTTTGGAAAGGATTATGTGTTACAAAAAAAATTCTATATATAGAAGAATTCTAAACTATATACATAATTTTTTTTTTAAAAAAAAAAAACCAAAGCTAAAGTTTAATTATTTAGTTCTTATTTGTTAATCATTATTTTCCTTTTTCTTCTTTAACATTAAACTTATAAATACTGCTATTTTCACCTATAGGTTTTTTTCTTTTTATTTTATAATCATCAACATTTGAAAACTAAAACAAAACAATTCTAAAAAAATTATTCTCTTTTATATAGAATTTTGTCAAGAACTCAAATTTTTTTTAAAGAAATGTAAAAAAACAGTCTAGAATTAGATATATATGTACGTATAAAAGTCAATATGAATCAATCTCTACCAAGAACCTGATGAGATTGTGAAGGATTTTGGCAACATGAAGCTTTTTGATATTTGAACTTACAAAAATGTTATACTATAATCTTAGGTGAAGATTAATATATATATATATATATATATATATATATATATATATATTTTAAACTGAATTTATTGGAGACAAATTGTTTTTAAATCGAAAATTCAATGGAACATAAACCTAATTTAATTAACATGAAGCTATACTATTAATGTGGAGATAAAAAAATATGTATGAACTCACACACTGTGAAGAAAGAAAGAAATAAAATAAAAAAGAGTTAAGAATTCAAATGGTGGACTGAGGTAGTATAAAAGAAAAAGGTTAAAATTAAAAAATTTGAACCGAGAGAGGTAAATAGGAAATAAATGCTAGAATTCCCCGTTGTTGAGGTGAATAAAAGGGAAGTCGTCCTTTGGTGGATGAAAGAGTTAGGTAAGGAATTCTACAAAAAGTAAATGGAAAGAAGAACAACCCCACGTTCGTGGTTCGTGGTTCGTGGTCCGTGGTTCGTGGTTACCCTTCTCAAAGGGATAGTTTTGGAAATACATTTTTTAAATTCCTAAAAGTATTCACCCTACTAATTTTCATTATCCAATATCATAATCCTTTTAAGAATATTCTACATCAAACACACGGTTTCATATTTATAAAAACACTTCACAATTTTTTTATATAAAATATGAAATAAGGGAGGATTGATTATTTAATGTCAAATCATTATATATATATATATATATATTAAGTAATTAAATTAGATTTTTTGTTATTTATATTTCCGTTGACATTACCTATAGAATGAGAATTTAAACGTTGGCCATTTCAAACAAGCTAGTGTTCTTACTATGTACATTTTGCACGTCTATTTTAATCTATAAAAATTAAAATAGAAAGTTGTTTTAATGAATTTGTACAAAATATTATTGAAAATTATTTTTAAATTTATCTTGATTCATGATATAAATACTGTTTTTAATATATATCCTATATTTTATATGAAAATAGTTTAAATCTAACAAATATACTAACAATATTTTAGTTAACTTTGTAACAAAAGATGGTACCTTTTTAAAAATAAATAAATAATAAATCTATGTAAGAAAACCTCTTTCGTTATTAAATCAATAATTCCAATCCACAGAATATATTTTTTATTTAATTTTTAACTAAAAATTAATATTTTTTAATAATATATTTTTGGTATTTTTTTTATTTTATTTTTCTATCAGAATAAAAAGTTATATTTTTACTTACTATAAACTGCTTCATATCATAAAATTGATAAACTTATTTTATTGTAAATATATATAGTGTAAATCTAGAAATATAGTATTAACAATCATCGTTATTATCAAAAAAAAAAAAAAAACGCTAAAATTTTAAATTTTACCATAGTTTTGGTTTATATATAATTTAATTAAATGATTTTTAATATTGCTTGAAACATAATTAATGGGATATGTATTATTTTAGTTTGTCAACTATTTTTTTTAAGTTTTATTCTATCATTCAAATCTTCATTATTAATTAGTTTATTTATTATCTCTTATTATATGCTTTAATTTTATGACTTTCTTAAAATAAAACCTTCCAATCACTTAATATAAAACTTTATAACTATTGCAATGAAAAATAAAATTATAAAAACATTTTGACGTACAAAATATTTCGTACGTTATAATTGAATTGAATTGAATCAATTAAAAATTGATATATTATAATTTTTCACATTTCATCCATTAGTCTTCATACATTCATTAAAATCATATTCTTAATAAATTTGATGCTACATTTTGTTTTTCTAAACGTAAATTAAAAAACATACAGTAATATCATTATTTTAAATTCGAACTACTCCATTGTTTTTCTATTGACTCTCCTTATCTACTATATTTGATTTGAGTTAATGATTTGATTTGCAACTATACTTTAATTTTTATTATTAAAGAATTTTTAAAAATACTTTTAGGAAATTATTAATAAAACTACATTTTTGTTTTTCTTATAACAATGGATTTTGCAACTTCAATCTACTAACATCATGAAATGCTTTGAATATTGAAGAGAATTTGGAGAACAATGATATGCATTGAAATACCAAAAAAAAAGTTGAATCTATATGCTTTGGTGAAGAATGGTAATTGAAAAAACAAATCCTCATTCTTATGGTAGTAGAAGCTAAGAGTTACAAAAAAAAAAAAAAAAAGGAAGAAAAGTTAAAGATTCATTTTTGCATTAAATTAAAGAAAATGATCTTTAAAATATAAGATTTTTTTTAAAAGTAGGATGGGCAACAATTTTGATAGGTGGTTGACTTCTTTTTCTTTTTAAATTTTCATTAGGTTTCTTAAAGTAAAAAAATTTATAGTATATGTTTGTTAATTAAATTTTCCCATCCAAACATCTTTAAAGAAATCAACTTTTACTTTTAAACATGTTAGGTGCAAGATTTTAATTTTATGATCATAAACTTCATTTTAATATTATTAAATTGTAATTGAATGAAATAATCACTTAAAAAAAAGAGTAGTACAAATTTGATTGAATATTTGTATAATTTTACTGAAATTAAAATCTCATAAATTATCAGTTTATATATTAATTTAACTTATTTTTGTGTAAATTTAGATTTATTAAGATCATAGAAAAAAAAAACACATTTTTCATGCAATATCATTTTGAAATAGATTTCTCTTAAAAAAATATCTGTAATACAATATCAAGTACGTTATAATAAGTATAACACTTGAACCATTTTATTTACCTCTACAACAAAATATAAAATTTTGAATGTCAAATTCAAATTTTTTGTTTATTTCAAATTAGAATATGGGTATAATTGTAATTAATTAAAATATTGAATGATAAAGTTGTCTAAAAATGTTTTTTTTAATTTTATTTTCATTTTGACTTTTCATGTATTATAGATATAGACCATAGATGTCTGATGTTATAGCCAAGTAAAGTAAAGATCAAATTGACACATTTTTTTTTAATTAAGTAATTAATTCCTAAGTACAATTATCTTTTATTTAGTTAATACTTGTTTAAGTGTTGTGAAAAAAAATTGAAGGACCATATTCTTTTAATATCTGGCCCATATTTATTAATAATGGATTAATTATACTATAGAAAACTTAATTGTGTGTAATTAGCATCCACATAATTATTGTATTAAATAATAATTATTACTATGAAGACCAAATATTTAGAAGGGTACGCACGGTTTTATTATCACCTAAAGCATTACAATAATTAAAGAATAGTGGAGAAAAGTTAGATTATTAATGACCGTTTAATTTTGTCAATTATATTCTTTTAAATTTAATGACTTCAATTATAATTTTGAATTGCTCATTTTACCTTTTAACTAAATTAGTTGAAAGTATGTATTTTAATTCTTAAAAAAAAGAATTCTTTTTTCAGTTAAAAAGTGATTAATTAGATGTAACTTAGGCTACATTTAATCTTTTACCTTCTCTTGTTGGCATAAAAGAGATTTCTTTAAAAAAAATTATTAAAAATGTGTCAGGTGACATATTTCTATTAATTTTATTGACATATATATAGGATTTGTACTTTCTAAAAATAGATTAGAAGAAACAAATTTTTCATCTTAGGTACCATCCTACTAAATATATATATACATATATATATATATATATATATATATATATATAAATTACACACTCAAATGTAATTCATTGGTTAAATAAATTAATTAACATGTTTTTACCATAATTATTGTTTTTAATACATAACAACCCTTTTTATCAAAATATTTAATGTATGTTCATTCAATTTATTCAGTTATAATAATAATTAACAACCATTAATTAGAACTTATGCATTCATGTTATTAATTGTAATCACTAACGTATATATCTTCATTCTCACTATATATCTGTATTTGTAATTATTTTCTACCCATAAATTTTACAATTTTTTTTTTTAAATAAGTGCAACAATGTTTTTTCCATTTTTGTTAAACCATTATTCATAAACCACACAAACCATCCACGAAGATGCTATACACAAACGTATCTATCACAATAACATTTTTAGTAATTGTTATAAAAATGGGAAATATGGATGTATACAATTTTTCCCTTTAAGAAACATTGTTTTCAAGAGAAATATCAATTTATATCTTAGTCAAAAAAAGAAGGAAAAAAGAAAGAGTAGTTTTCATACTAACATTCATTATTTCTTAGAAAAAATGCCTCAAAAGTAGTTTTGTGTCCAAATCTATTCTGGAAGGCTAACCAAAAAGATGAAATGATATTAAATAAGGGATTTGAAAAAAACAGGAAACTTAATTTAATTTTGTGTGTGAGGTTTGATTGAAAAGCAAAATAAATGGAATTGGGAAAGTATTCAGGAGGCTAAAGAGACACAAAATGTTGGGCATTTCTTTGAATGGTTCTTTTTATTATTATAATTATTTGAATTTGAATGGTTGTATTTATTTTGATTTTATTTTTAATTTTAGAATATAGTTTGAAGGCATTATAAATATAATAATGGTTGTCACATGTGGAAATTAATATCAAACCAAAAAAAAAAAAAAGGACAATACAGACACAAGGCAATGACAGGCTACAACCAAAGCTATTAAACTCTACTTTTTCCATCAACTTAAAGACTGCCAGCCCATTTTCATAATTCAAATATATACTTTTTATTTATTTATTTCTTTAACTAAAAAGTAAAATTTGTTACCTAACTACTTTTATTATATATGTGTGTATGCTATTTTTTTTTTTCATACTTTTATGTTTTGTGTCAATTTTATTGTTCTCAGTTTGCCACACCTCGGTAGTTGGTGTTGGTGCAAAAAAAAAATGGAATAAATTTGTAAGATTAGAAGTGAAGTTTGCTTGGACGACGAAAATAACTCTCCATTGATGTATTGTTAATTCACACACATTTTAATGCTAAGGAGTCTAATGATAGTTTAGATGGAAGAAGCGTAACCTTGGATGTGTGGTCAGCAATGAATGCCAAGACTTCATATGTAAGATTGTCCTAACAATCACATTGGAATTCTTGAGCTATTAAGTGCCAAATGAAATGGTTGCCATTGAAGATGTCTAGAAAAGGTCTTTGGAAAATCCTCTTTTGGACTTAGCTTCTTGAGCCATGGTTAAATTCTAAGGTGTTTTTGTCCTAAACAGTTTGGAAGTAGGAGTAGGAGTAGGAAAGTAGTGAGTTATGAACTTCACTTCTTGTTTGACTCAAGGAGTACATGAATCTGACCACTAAAAACATTAAATTTATACATTATAAACTTCTTGCATTGTGAATTCCAGAAGTTCTCAACTCTCTAGAGTTCATAACTTCATACATAACTTCATGCTTCATACTTCTCACTATTCAACTCCTTATTCCAAACATCAAGGAGTTCAGCCACTTAAGCCTTGGTGTTGACCTCATCAACCTACTTTAGTACCCTTGGATCCGTTATAATGGTGGATGTGACCTCAACTTTGACGTTTGGGTTATATCCTTAATTACGACCACATCTCAACCTATTGAATTGTCATTATCTAATAGCTAATTCACATTTAGTTTTTGTTAAGATGTCCTTTTAAACCATATATAGGAAAAATAGCTCAAAACGATGCATTATGGATACTTTTGTCTTGGCCAACTCAAGATTGGATTTGTGACCATTGACAAACAACTCTCACCAAAATCAAATGGATAACTGATAAGAGAGAAAACATGACCATGGTTGTTGAATATTGTATTACTGTTAGTTTTTCACCAGAAAACTTAACTAATATAATTACATCAAAGCTCAGACCAAGATACATATACCTTAATATCTCCAACTATATTATCAATTTGTCGTATACCTTTCATAAAAACAATATTGTTATTATTAGTTACTTGGAAAAGTTTACTGTATAACTTTGGTCACACAGTTGGCTGATACTAATTAAATTTGCCTTTAGTTCTTCAACATACCTCACATTATTAAGTCTTGGAAGATTTGTATTAACAATATTTCCTTTTGAGAGATTCTTCCTTTTGCTCCATCAACAAAAATTATATGTCCTGAAGAACATTCTTTTAATTATGAAAAATATGAGCGATTGTCAATCATATGCCTTGAGCAACTACTATCAAAATACCAATCTTCAATTAATTTTTAAATTGTAGTGAAGGCAACATTACATTTATCAAAGGATTGGAGAGTAACAGGCATAGATTTCTGAACAATATGTTTGAGTGTTGGTTTGTATGACATCTTCTGATGATAGATCACATCTATTTGTAATTTAAAACAGAAAGGTCTAATATGACCTCTTCTACCACATTAATGACAAGTCCAGATCTTCAAATTTTTATAAATAGGTTTATTTTCGACTAACTTTGCTAAACTCTCTTCAGAATCTATCTTAATCTTTGCCGGAACAAAGACAGGTGAGTTTTTCTGTTTATTCGCATGTCCTGATGAATTATAACCGAGATCGTGCTTATTCCAACTCAATTTTTTAGTATTCAGGATTTGATTTAGATCATTTGTGCCAAAATTGAACATTTTCATTGATTTAGACATGTGTTCATACTCTATTTGTACTTCTTTCAGTTTCAGCTTTAATGAAGATATAATAGTCAACAATCGTTGATTTTCATCGAACAACTCCTGTATCTTCTTTCTTCTAAGCAACACGAACTAATGAATCTTCCTCCCATTGATGTTGCAACTGATCATATGACATGATATTTTTCTTATTTAAAATTGAATCTTCAACACAAGATACATAATCATCTTTAGATAAAATACTAATAGAAGCTTTATTATATTCTTCCTCATTATCATCAAACTCTTCATCTGAGAGAGTAGCATCAAGACTTTTCTTCTATCTCTTTAGAAAATTAGGGCATTCAATTTGATAATGACCATACCCTTCATACTCCCTACATTTGAAAGATCTAATATCTTTACCTCTTGACTTATCAAACTCTTTCCTTTTATAGTTGTTCTAATCTCTACTATTAGAACCATAATTATTCGTGTTCCTGAATTTCTTAACAACTCTAGAAGATTGTTTGGTTAACATGGCAATTGACTCATTTATGTTATCGTTCAAGGATTTATTTTTATGAAGATTTACCTCCTCATGAACATATCGAAAAGCAATTCTTTTACCCTTTTCAGTAATAGTAGGTGATTCCTAATTGGAGATGACAAGTTTCTAGGTTTTACTGTCAATAGATTTGAGAAAAGCTATCACATGAGCCTTCCAATAAGCATAATTTGTGCCATCTAAAACTTAAGAACAAGTTGTAGACCCACCTTCTCTGATCGACTCCATTGAAGACTCAATGAACCAACATCAACCCACTCTAATACCAATTGAAAATAAGTGAGATAACCAATAATATCCTTTAGTTATGCCTAAAGTAATTAACTGTGAGAATAACTAAAGAAACAGAAAGAACAAATAACTCAGAAGGCTTTGTTAACCCTGTTCGGCGAATATCACCTATGCCCGTGGAACTTCTTAGCTCATATAATAAATATTATTAAGATTCATTGAGCAAGCAAGAACACTCTTAAGTTATCACAAAAACTTAATCAAAGACAGAGTCCCCCTAAATTTAATTTGTATTTGAATCTACTTGAAAATAAACTCAGGCTCCCCCTGAATTCATTGACTGCAGTTTAACAATTTCAGTCTTCTTTCATATTTCTTATCAACTGGTACATAGTAAGATCACCTGTAGATCTTCAGTAATTTTTCATCGCAAAGAAGGTAATTGATGTACCTTCGAAACCTTTCTCTCAAAAGAATGCTTTCTAATTAAATGTCCAGTCAAGTACTGCCTGTCGAACCAAGTGAAGAGCTTCGATATTTAAAGGCCACGATTAATTCTTGAAGATCTTCTTATTTAATAGATATAGATAAAAGATTCATATTAAAGAGGAAAATCTTTTATCTCTAACAAAAATAACTTTGTATCACTTTTTTAAATAACCAATGTTCATTAAATAATAACAAAAAAAATTTATTAATTCTTTTTGATAAAAAATACCCAACAGATTCTTAATAATGAGAAATGGACAAATATTGAAAAATAGAGAGGGATAAGACAGTGGCACGAGCGAAGAAGAAGATGGTCAACGACAATAGAGAGTGAAGGAGAGCAAAGGTAGAGAGGAGCAGGGAGAAGGGGGTTCTCAATCACCATGTGTGTAGGTTGGGTTTAGGACTAGACAGATCTATGAACATTTTTTTAAGGAGTACTCTTGACACATTTATATGTGCTTTAGGAGATACCTAATAAATTTGACACCGATAAACATGGCGTCAAGCCATATCTAATAACTCTTGACAGTTACTCAGGTCTTCGGGAGATGGTAGTAACTCCCTGGGGGGTTATGCATGGAGTTCGAAGTAACGTACAATTATTTATCTAACTCTCGACGCTAGTATATGCAGTCTAGAGTTAGCCTTTTCGCCCGATGCTTTGATAGGACATCGGAAGATGGCTTATCTCCCAACATCTGTTTTATCCATAGGAATATTATTTGTTTCTTGTAGTGTGATTGACCGAAAGTTTTCAAGGTTTTCGATCAAACCAAATAATAATTTTTTTCTCACATCAATTTTGTATTAGCGTAGTAATGGATCGAACCACTCAGAAAGCCAAATGATTTTTCTTAAAGAACTACTTGTTGCAAGGAAATTAACATAGGGGAGGGGGTTGTTGAGTGAGTGCTAATTGTAATAAAATCAAAAAAAAATACAAGAACACAAATCCAAAGATGACGGTGAAGAAAGTTATCAATGAAACAAACACCTAGTCTGAGATTTATTTTGGTTAATTTTTAATTAACACTCAACCATTGATTAATCATCCATGTTATATCTTTAAAAAACTATAAAAAAAATTCTTAGTCGACCACGTTTAGAGAAGTTAGGAGTGATGTACTATGATTCAAATCAATTTCTATGTCTTGATGAAGTATCCTAAGCATACAAATTAATGAGCATTAAGATTTGGGGCAGAATTAAGTCATCAAATAAGTAGGAACAACCTATTGAATATTCGTTCAAATTCAATCCTAAGAAAATCAAACACGTCATTAGATTGGAATATCCTAATAAATGAACAATTCTAATTTTAGCTTACGTTATCATGTGATCCTCACCTAACAATTACGTATTAGGATTGGATCTATCACAATGGAGGATTAAACATAAATGACTAATTATCAGTATTTCTAATTACATACAATCACAAAATTAAAGCAAGGATAGAATTCTATTGTTCAAAAGGTTTCCAAAATACAAATATTCAAAGTCCCAAGAATGACAACCAAAAGCTAAATCTAAAATCCCGAGCTTGATATAAGTTAAGGGATAAAAGCTCTTTGCATCGAAAATAATTTAATAGAACCATTAATCTCAAATTTAATTAGGATTTAGAAAAACTAGAATATTGGAAAAATTACATAATCTAAATTATTGTAACCTAAAAACTACTTATGCTTTAGAAAAAAAAAATACAGAGAATATGGGATTTACTCTCATTGTCAATTTTGTATCTACTAATCATCAAAATTAGAGTCACCACCACTTGGAAACCAACCTATCCTCTGAGTAATTGAAGCTTTAGTTTGTTGGAGAAAAAAAACTTTTGAGAAAAAGAGAGAATTTCATTTTTCTTTTACAAAGAGTTTACCCAAAGCATCATCTAGATTTGCTTTGTCTCTATAAGTTACCAACTTCCCTTTTCTTTAGCACCAAGAAGAGGGAGAGAGACCTTTGGGCATTCCTCACGCCTCAAATAACTCCCATGTAAGCAAGTTATTAATTTAAATTAAATTAAAAACTAATTAATTAAATTCATTATGAATTAAATTATATTTAATTAACATTTTATTTAAATATAATTTAAATGAATGTCTATCACATAACCAATAGTTTTAATTTAATTAATTTAATTTAATCAAATCTAATTAAATAACATTAAACTAATACATTAATTAATTATTAAATTAAATATGTTATATTTAATTTAAGGGAGGTTTTTCCAGTAGAGAGAAATAGACAAACTATTTACACTTCATAGAACAAAATCACTAAAAGACAAAATTCATTACATTTGATTTTTCTATCAAGTGTAAATATTTTGTTAAATGTTTTATTTTTTACAATTTCTCTTAATTTAATCAATATATAAATAATATTTATATATAAATTCTCTCATAATATATAGTTTTAATGTGTATCATATACACATTAAATTTTAATCTATAGTTTTAATATGAATCTAATTCACATTAAATTAATATTTGAACTCATTCAAATATTTTATTCTCTCATAAATTAATTTTGAATTATACCCAAAAACTAAACTTATATTATAAAATTTAATTAAAATATAAATTTTATATTATAATGTATCACCATACATTATATAAATTCCTAAAATAAATATGAAGATTTTAAAATAAATATGAAGATTTTAAATGTATTATAATGTATCACCATACATTATATAAATTCCTAAAATAAAATATAGATTTTAAATCCTAAAAGAAATTTAATATCTATTTCTTGTATTTCAGAACAAATGTATTGAATATATTTTGAAATTATGAAGTGTTCATCTTT
>JBBPDI010000009.1:19344059-19354753 GCA_037974545.1 Cucumis variabilis | reverse complement strand
CATATCATGTAAGCCTTATGCCACTGTATAATATAAACAACATATATTACAATGAAGTACAAAAATGGAGAGAAAGAAGTGTGGAAAAATACTACAAGTTAGGGAAAAACGGAGGATGGACTCTTCTTTTCTCAAACTCTAAACTTTTGCATTACAATCTGGTCAGAGAAGATGAAGAAGTGTTGTACACACGGTGGTTAGGCTAGTCCTTACCACCAACTCTCTAGGTTTTGGTCCATGCAGGGTCCCTTGCCCATCCATGCGTCCAATTGATCTATTTGGGTTTGTGTTCCTTGATGAAGAAGGAGGCTTCATATATACAACTTTTGGATGGAAAACTTCTATTTCTCTGATTCTGCCACGTCAAAAGTAGCCTGTAGTACGTCACATCATCTCCAACTACACTTCTTGTCCAGCGAATCTTCCTCTGGTGATGACGTAGATCCTTGTGCATAAATTGTACTTGTTAGACGACTTCTTCTCGCGTAACTACTTGGTTTTTTCGCCTGGTTTTCTTGCAAGCACCTCTGTGATTCACTAGCTTCGTCTTTTGTTTATTATCCTGCATTTAGACATTGTAAATCGCATAAAACAAGCATAATGCTTATGTTAAATATATTTATGAATACTTATGAATTTACAATGTGAATCACACGCTTTGATCTTCATCTTATGCATTTTGACCTTATTATTCTAACAAAAGATAATATAATAATGAGTGTTTTTACGTGTTATCAATACACCTTATCACACCTCCAAATTTAGAATAATGCTTGTTCTTAAGCATCACTCTGTATCATGCTTGTCACCAAGCACCATTCCTCTCCAAAGCCTCACCTTCCTCTTTTGTGGTTCTACAGTTCTCAAAATGTGAGCAAATTTTATTCGTTATTTAGGGATTACTCTCATTGCATACTTCTTGCTATGGAAATGTTTTTATGTTCAGAATGCGGAAAGCTTAATACTCAAAATATCCTTGTACATTTCCCACATTAAATCTTATTTTCAGATTCAGGAATGGCTAAAATTTTTAAAAAATTTGAATTCTTTTATTTGGCGAAAAAATCATTTTCAAAATATTTACACGGAGTTTGGCGTTGAGTGGAAAGTCATAGATACTCTATGAATCTTTTTCTCTACTCAACTATAACTCTTATTGCCTCTTATTACTCAACTCTCTTATTTTTATTTTTGAAACTATGCTTCTTTATTTTTGCAAGAGGAGACAACATAGGAGTTGTTATTTTAATTGAATACAAAATTTTCACATGTTTCAAATTTCTGTCGAAGCTTTAACTTTTGTTAAAACGCCTTATTTTTGCACGTCTTAGGATGATTTTCAAAGAGTTCACAAAGTTTTAGCATGAATTACACACAAATTTAGAGGTTAGCAAAGTCCTTATTACTAAAAGTGAATGATAAGATTAGTTTTAGAAATGTTATACAAGAGTGGTTTGAGGTAAAGTTTGCTTGCCTACTAAGCTAAAGAAATGTTTTCTAAGTAAGGTTCCTTAACAAGTTAAACGCTTAAATAACAAATGAAACTTTATTTCGCATACTTTATTTCATTGAAGTATTATTTAATCACAAAGAAAAATTAGAATACTACAAAGCGAGGAGTCAAGTTTATGACAAGAAAGATTAAACGCACAAAGATTATATCAAAAGTTGTAACTTGTATTTTAAAGGACATAAGTAAAAAGAAATAAAAATTACATAAGATATAATTTAAATTCAAAATTGAATGGAAGTAGGTGCTTTATGGTTTGTGAGTTGGTCGATCTAAATTTACGAAGAGGAACTTGATGTTTTAGCATGGTGAGGAGTTTGAGAGAGTCTTTCTTCAGAGGAGATGAACTTTGGAGTAGGGTTAGGTGAAAGGGCCTCCTTCTTCTTCTTCGTTGGACTGTGCGAAAAGGTGTTATTGGAGTCCTTAGCCTTATGGAATTGTCCTCTCTTTGATTCCAAGGCTTCCTTCTCTACTTGTATGTGTGATGTAGGATTTCCTTTTTCTTATCCTTGGTTTCAACATAATTCTCATGCCTTTTTTTAACCCTTATATTCCTTACTTGCAGAAATGGTGATGGCATCTCATCTTGTCCCTGACCAAACCATTCTTCCTTGCATTTCTTTAGCCGTCGAATAAGTTATTGCCCTTAACTAGTTTTTTTGCTCCACTTTCCTTTTCACCTTCCTCTATTTGCAAAGGATCTCGCAATAATAATTCATTTTCCCCTTTGCGAGTGGGCACTTCCTCCCCTTACAACAACTTTTCATCATTTCCATTCTCAAACTCCTTGAACTGATTCTTTTCCTTCTATGTTTCTTTCATTTTTTATTATAAGGGCCCGAGTTTTTTCTACTTAGTCTTTTCGCGAACCCTTTTCTCCAACCCTGTAGATTCAACAGCAAAAGAGGAAGTGCTTTCTAGTGAAAGAGTTACCCCTCCCTCTTCAACCTACTCATGCACCTCTCTTTTCTTTTCTTTTTTTTCTCATGTCTTCTTATTACATTTCTTTTATTCCTGTCCATCTTTTCACTTCTTTTGTTTCTTTCCTTACATTTTCTTTTATTTCCATATTTTCTCCCTTGGATTTTCTTAACCTTTTTTGCCATCCTTCATCTTTTGTGAGTTCATCGCATAACAAGGCGAGAATGTGGGGTACTTGTTATTGAGGACACTGTAGCCTTACAAGGGTTTTAGTAAGGGAAGTATTTCTTGGTGAAAGACTAGAGGAATAACTTGACGAACTAGGAGAAGAATTTTTGGAATGGTAGTGATTTGAAGGACATTGCAATTTTTGTTTTTGTGACTTACTGTGTTTGGCTAAATGCTGAGACATAGAATTATGAAGCATTTAAATAGGTACTTTTAACTAGGGTTAAAAGTCGGTTACCGCACGATTAGGGTCATGTCAAATTAAATGAGGTGTGTTAATCCTGATAGACAATTTGTGGCTTGAGGTACGACTCATTCATTGTTTCTTGAAAGTTTAAGAATTTTAAGATTTGACCAGATGATTTGTACATCCTAGAAATTTCAACGCTTCCTAATGAACCTTATCTCGGTGAAATCATATAAAACGGTCAAAATACCTAATACGTTTGACTCACGCCTTTACAAAGATTGACTTCATCTCTCGCATTCTATCTTATGAACCTATTACTTTGCGGTGTACCACATGATCTTCAATATAAGATTTAAAGAATATACATAAATTTAATACAAAATTATTGTACAAGTATAAATATATTTACAAAGATATAATGAATATAAGTAATTATTTACAAGAGTATATGGATGCAATAAAAATTGGAAGAATTATACATTATAGATGCATCCAAGCGTTCAGGTTCTTTGGCGAGGAAGAATTGTGGTATCACTGCTTCTACTCCGTATAGCTTTCCTGCTCATCATTCTTGAACTTTATAGACCGTTTGCATTATGACTTTCTACATTTGATTGCTCATCGAAATAAGTCTTTGCTTCCAATCATTCATCACAACGCACAGATGATCTGTCTTGGTCCTTATCGCGGGGCTAGATTCATTAGCTTAACGCGAGAACACTTTCATTAATGACTTCAAAGAGATCTTCATTTTCATTTGTGACCAACCGCATCCATTGAAATTTCTCTTTGTCATCTACCGAAAGATACACTGATCTTGGGGTTGGTTAAAGCAATCACCGATTACTCTAGTACTTTGAACCTCTCTGCTCGATTTTTGGCTAATCGTGTGATTCACTAAGATTAAGTGCCCTACCTAAGATCAAAGTAAGACTCTACTCTAATATCTAGACCTCAATTTCCTAGACACGACGCCAAAAACTTTTTTGTTGTGGAACGAAGATGTGTTGGTTGGATTGGTACTTATTCATAGTAGATCACATCTGTTCCATGCAATTGCAATACATCACTAAGTTGGTTCACCGCACAATTTTTGCTCACCTTATCTTTTTGTATTGCGTAGGCAATTTTAGGCAATACATCATGGGTCATGATCATAGCATGTGAAATGCTCACTATGTACCTCTATCGCGTGAAGCCTAATTCATCGTTGAATCCAAGTTTTCCTACTACTTACCCAAGTACAAGCAAAACAGTAGGTTTTCCTAAGTGATCCAAGGTCGAACACAAGAAATTGTTTCAATACATAGTTCTAGTGTCTACTTATCTATTAGGCGTTATGATGGTTGTAGTAAAAGAATGTATACAAAGAATAAATTATGGTAAAATGGAGGATTGAGCGAACTAACTTGCATTAAGAAGGTGGTGAAGGAAGCTCGCATAGTTCTATGACCACTTCATTGCGATATAACTCATCAAGCCATTTTATGTTTAATGCGCACTCCTCTCGAAATCGTTGAACACCACACTTGGTTTCCTCTCAGAATCCAAATGACTAGGATTGGCCAAATGGTTTATATTTAGTAATACTTATTTATTTAGAGTGCTTCTCATTTAAGGACAATAACCTCTCAGCGTCTTGATCCATGCTTGTTTGCCTTTTGGAATACAAATGAAGGAAGTCCTCTCACAAGGTTGAGAAAATTCTTCCTTACGTGTGTTAGTCATGTCCTTGCTACTCACCATCTCGGGTAGTTGGCGACATACATTGGCCAAGTGTGGAATGTAGCTCAGCTAACACACTAAGTTAGAAATACATGCTACTTAGTGAAAATACATCATAGACCTAACTACAAATAACATAATGACAGATGAACTGTAGAGGTATGGATGGGTTGAAAAGTGTATAAATATACATTGTATTCGATGATGAAGGCCTTCCGTCATTACACAATATAACTAAATACAATGTAACGAAATGATAAAAGGGAAAGAGAAAGAAAGTAAGATACACATTAGGGGAATGGGGACATGACTCTTCTCCACTCAAACTTTAAGATTTTGTGTTACAGTCTGATCGAAAAATATGAAGAACTGTTGTACAATCGGCTAATCCTTACCACCAGTCTTCAAGGTTTTGGCCTATGCAGGACCCCGCTGGTCTATGCATGCCTCCCCCTTGTGTGGTGGTGGATGAAGTACTTTTATAGACAACTTTTGGCAGGAAACTTTTGTTCCTCTGAAATTGTTAGTGCTGACTTCAGTCCTATGAAGTCACATCATACCAACTAACGTTCTTGTCTTCTAGTAAGCCTTTCTCGCGTGATGACATGTTTCCTGTTTAGAGATGTTATTCGCTAGGCGAGTTCCCATTGCGTTACTTATGCGCGATGTGTGTTCTGTGATTTGCTCCTTCCTTTTTGTGGCACTTATCCTACGTTTGAACATGACAATCATGTAAAATAGACATGATACCTATGTAAGATGTATTTCAATATACTTATGTATTTATAACATAAGTCACATGTTTTGCTCATCTTCTTATGCGTTTTAACCAAATTATTCTAATAAAAGATGTTATAATAATGGAAATTTATACACATTATTATACCTCATACTCGCATGTCACCTATATGAATGCGTTGAATCATTGCATTTGTATCAAATACAAATTGAGTCGTATCCATAGTGTTACCAAAATAGTATCTAGCCTTATCCTAAAACTATATATACTCTTTAAGTTGTACCTTGAACATTGATCACTGCATGTCTCTACATACATTTCAAGACTCATCAAACAACTTTGGATGTTAGTCTATTAAGACAAAACTAATAGTCAATAACATTTTATTAAAATTATAATAACAGTCAATGGATTCCATCTACTATCTACGAGTTTTTGGACATAAAATCAAACAATAAGTATCTTAGCCTTGATACTTTTTCAAAAACATGAAAATTAATCAATGGAAGTCTTCAAAAGCAAAATGATTGGAAGAGTGCTAAAGCTCTCTAAAATGTCAAAATTTTAGTGTGTGTCTCGTGTGTTTCAAGAGTTAGCGAATATGGTAAAAACATAACAACATCGCAATGCACAAGCATTCACGCGTGCCTCCTTGTCCACCAAAGTTCGAAGCACCATAACACTCAAAGGCAGCACTGCAGCGCTTGGCCTTTTACATGAAATTGAAGTTCTTCGCCTTTTGGCGACTTACCTAGCAACGTGGAGTGCCGCGATGTCCAAGGCTCCAACATGCCAAACTTTTTTTCTTGCTCCATTGATGCTCTAAACCTCCAATTAAGTCTTATAGTCTTGAAATGAACGTTAAAACCAAGAATGACATAAATTAAGCTCAATATCGACAAAACCATGGAATAGAGATGTAAAATACTAGAACGATTTTAAGTTAAGCATAATAAGATAGCATATTTTCAATGCTATCTTAATGTAAGTTTTAGGATAATTACCTAATTAGGTCTTAGAAAAGGGAAAGGTTTGGGCAAACCACCATACTTTTGCACTTGGTCAAGGCTGAGATTGAGCCTATTCTCATGCCACTTAAGGTGTGCATGCTCTAACTCAGTTAAACCTAAAACCTCAATTCAAAATTTCTAGCTAGCTTCAGTACGTTTATTCACACGCAAACTTCTAGTTTGTTGTACTTTCCACCTTTGACTTAATTGGAAAACTTTTTATTCTCTCTTAAAATTCTAAATAAATTGACACCAAATGTTTTATAGTAGTTAAGAATAACCTAACCTATTTCATTCTCTAAGCTTCTCTAGAGTATTTCTCTACAGAACCTTGACTCTACAATGTTTAGAATCAAACTTCTAGAATGTTCATTTTTTCAAGAGTTAGAACAAACTCAATAATTTTTCTAGTTAGGAATCAGTTAAAAGTATTCTTTCTATGAGTCAACAACAATAAATTTGGATAAATAATGTAACTTTTGAAATTAATTATTGAAATATTGTAGTTCTCAAAATATTTACAAATGTGTGGTAGTTTTGCTTTCTCTCTCCAATATCTTGGGTTTAAAAAAAAATTGTTATTGTTTTCTATATGCTCGTTCTCTCTCCATTTGTCTTCCTTTTAATACTTTTGCGAAAATTTAAATTTTATTGCCTTTCTCCTTCAAATATGAAAAATTTGGATGAATATTTCTAAATAATTAAATAATTAGATCAAACCATATTGAAATTTCAATTCATTTATAGGTTAAATATTTTATCTTTCATTCATTTGTCACTAAATTTTATGAAAATTTATAATTGTATTTTTAATTATTAAAAACTATGATTCTTGAACCATTTTCTTATAATGACCCGTAATTGAAAAAATTAAATATAAACTAAAATATTTTACATTCATTTAAAAATTAAAAGAAAATGAATGTGTTCCACAACCCGGGCGTCGTCGACTTTAAGTTGGTTGTCATCATCAAATCTGAACTTTATGTTGTTCTTGCTCCTTTTGGTTCTCTGATCCTTGTTGATACTCTTATCGATCTGATACCTCTACAGGTGCTTCATAGTACAAATATTCGTTATGTTCTCCATGGCCACGTCCGTGTCCATATATTTAAGAAGTTGATGGACCGACATTCAAGTATGAAGATAATGGACCGACTCCTGAATCATAATATCATGTACCGACCTCAAAATAATAATATCTTACTCTGAATGTTGGCATCATCATCATCGAACGTCGATAACTAGTTTGGCTCTGTGTCTGTGTCATGGAGGCACTTATTCCACATTATGGTAAACTTCATCGGGTTCAGCTTCTTCCACTCGAACATCTCCTATGAAATAGTAGAGGTACAATAGGTAGATCATACATATTGTGTATCTTCTCCATATACCTCTCATTATTATTACATATATCAAGGACTTGTTGTGGATCATCTGCAATATCACAAAGTCTTGTGTTGTTCGATCTTTGTGAATTGTAAAAAAAATTAGAAATATTTAATTGAGTAAATGATTTAAGTAATTGTACAATATTTAAATATGTATCAGATGATCCACAACTACCTTTGGTTGAGTGATGTAGAGTCTTGTAATATTATTATGCAGTGGATGTATTCTTGAGTCACATCTATATATCAAATTGTTGATATATAGATATATTTGTCGTCATCCATTCGTACCTAAATTTTCCATCATGTGATTGAGTCTATTACTCAATATCAATGTTGTCGAAAAAGCTCAAACAGTTAATGTTAATTCGCTTGACGTCTTCAATTGCTTTATTAAATTTTCAAATTTGGAATTGACATCTGTCACGATATACATAATTTTGCAATGTATTAAACTTAAACTTTTTTATTGAAGTTGCTAACAATATGACATGTCAAACCATAATAATAAAATCATAGATCCACTACTAACTTGTGAAATCCTAATAATGTAGTAATATGTATTATAGATATGCTTCTAATTAATATCAAAATGAAACCATAGATCTACCAATAATATGCTTCTAATTAATAATTTTCTTATCATAACATTATAGATCAATATTAAATGAAAAGAAACTTACAAATTGAATAACAATTGTACTTTTTTTTCCTCAAATTGAGATAATGATTCTTCCTTTTTTGATATTAATCCAATCAAACATAACTACACAAATATATATAGATAGAGAGAGAGAGAGAGAGAGAGAAAGAGAGAGAAATTTAGTATAAAAGATTTATGAAAGAAATGATTGATAAAAAAATGGTAATTAATGAGAATAAAACGAATAAAAATATTTGTATATCAAATCTATAAGAGAATTGAAATTTCAATATAGTTTGAATTAAAAGAAAAAATCTGTAATTATTTAAAAATATTCATACAAATTTTGGTTGAAAAATGCAATAACCAAATTTAAATTTTCACAAAAGTATTAAAAAAACAGAAGACAAGGTCCATTAGAGAGAACAAGAGAACACGAGAAAATGGAAGAATAACCAAATTTACACTTTCACAAAATACTTAAAAAGCAATGTCATTGGAGAGAGAAAGCAAGGTCTTGAGTTGAGACAAAATATTTTAAAAACTACAATAAATTTCTAAATATTTATTTTATTTACAATATTAAAATAAAACCTCCACCAGTACCCTTACAATATTGGAAAATAAGATGAGAAAACTCTTTCCAAAAATTGATAATTAAAACTAAGCTCAGAATTTTGATAACAACGAGATGAATGAAAAGCCTTGTAATTAGTATTCTATAGAAAGTGAAGCTGCTCAAACAAAATATTGGAACAACCTTTCAGGACGTTAGAGGATTTTCACAATTTTTTTTTTTACTATAAAGAAGGTTGTTAAGTTTTTTGAAGCTTCAAACAGGAAAGCTAGTATTTGGCTGCCACGTGTTAAGTTTTGATTGGCTGGGATAAAAATATTAGAAAGCTGACATTTGATTGAGAATATAATATACTGTCTATCTGTTCTTTTGTTCAAGTGAACGGTAACTTTTTCCAATTTCTTACAGTTGGATTTATTAATCTGCCACATTATTATTATTACTTTTGTCCCATTAGAAGAAGTATGATACATCTACATCTACCACATCCTCAAGTGTTGATCCTTGACCATCCACCTATCCATTGCCAGATCATCATCTTTCACTGTTCACCGTTACATCCACATCATCACCAAATAATATTTCTCTTCAATTTCACTTATTCTACAACTACTTGTGTTGAAATCGTTGCAATATATACACACACATACAATAATGTTTTTATTCCCTTCAAAACTTTGAGATTTATGGAGTAATAAAGTATTAGGTAGTAAAGGGCCAAGGCCCATCTTTTCTGTGTTTCCTTCTTTTTGGGCTTTTAACATGAATGACTTTAATATTGGGCCTACCTGACTTTCCCATTCCCGATGATAGTTAGGGTTGACGAACTTTAGTCCAAAACTTCCAAATCATCATGCCTGTTTGGATCATGACTTTATTGAAATATATATATATATATAAACAAGCCGAGTCTGCTACTTCAACTCAACTGAAAGAGACTGTCCTTTCCCCTGGCGACCTATCCCGCCCAGCCGATCCGCTTTGCCCATCTGCCTTCTCGTTCTCGACCTCTGATGAAAGTGAGAGAATCCCTTGTAGTGGAAACTTGAACCCCGCGGTGATAGGCCGAAGAATGAATTACCTTTAGATATCCTTCTCGCACGAGAAGGTCTTTTCCTAAGAGAGAGTGCATGCACCCCGTAGTTAGGAGCAAAGAATATTGCGAAGAGTGAAATTCTATATCTTTACTGAATTATGAGCACTACTTATATCTTTCTCATATCTTATTATTCAATAATGAAGAGCAGTTCTTAATATTAAGACCGGATTGCTCTTATTTCGTTGATTTTCATAAAAGTGAAAAATCCTTTCATCGCAATATTCTTTCGCAAATTCTTTGCGCCTAGCGTCTGCGACTTTTAGCGGATTTAAGAGGAAGGCATATTTCAAATTTTCAGTGGAATCTCATGAGGCTGAATTCAATTTTAGAGCTCTCTCGCAATATTCTTTGCGCCTCCGGACCGGGACCCCCTTTTCATTACGGAATGTCCTACTCCCCCCCAAACTTTTCCTTGCGGATAGTCCTACTCCTAATCCTTTAAGGAAGGTCCTCCGGATAAATCCTCCGGACTTCGGATAACTCAGCAGGACCCAACTAATGGATGGTCCTACGGATAAATCCTTCGGACTCCTCCTAATCCTTCCCTTGCGGATAGTCCTACAGATAAATCTTCCGGACTCCTCCTACTCCTAATCCAAACTATATGGATGGTCCTCCTCCTAATCCTATATGGATGGTCCTCCGGATAAATCACCTGGAC
>JBBPDI010000009.1:19328175-19339412 GCA_037974545.1 Cucumis variabilis | reverse complement strand
AAATAATTATCTAAGTCAATTAGGGTTTATTAAAATCAAATCTTTTATAATTGATTTTTAATTAAAATTACATTATATAACACCATAACAAATCACCAAAGGAGTCAAATGAATGTCTTTTATCTTTAGCCTCTTTCAGAGAGTAGATAAGGTTTATGTGTTTATATAAAAACAACTTTATTATTTGTATCTTAATTGATAAAAATAATTTTGATTTGCTTTATTTAATTTCAATTTCTTTTTTTGTTGTGATGGTGAACTATTCTAGTTCTATTCATTAATTTTAAACAAAATTATTATTTTAATTTTAATTAACAAAATGCATGGATAGAGACTACATTGTTGACTTGTTATTCTTGTACTAGTGTTTCTCATTAATAGAATCTTAAATCTCACTATATTCTAAATATTTTTGACATTTTTATCATTTACAATAATTTTTTATATAAAATTTAATATTATATTTATTTATTATGATAATAATTATATACACTGATGTGATTTAATAAACAATAATTACAAATAGGACCTATACTGTATGTAAAAACTTCATGGTTAATAAAAGGTACTTTTAGAAAGTTAAAGTTTCTTTAAAAAAAATAGAAATCTTTTAAAAAAAAGAATAAAGTGACAAAATATTTACACTGTATAGAATAATTTTAAAAATGGAAAAAGCTCACAGGTCCACAATGTGAAATTTCAAAAATACCCCGATTTATTGGCATCCGACACGCGTAATATATTTGGAAAATCATCCTTTAATATTTGAGAAACGATCATTTAGGATTTAATCGTTTTGATTTGTCTTCCCAAATCTAAACGATCAAATCTAAATCTAAACAATTTTTTAATAATTTTTTTGTACACGATTGTTTAGTTTGATCATTTAAATTTGGGTTGTCAAATCTCAACAATTTTTTTCAAGATTTTTTTTAAAAACGATCATTTATATTTGGTACACGATCGTTTAGATTTAATCGTTTAAATTTGGACAGCCAAATCTAAACGATTTTTTTTTACAGATTCTTTAGTACACGATCGCTTAAATTTGACTATTTTTTGTACACGATCATTTAGATTTGATCATTTAAATTTGGGCAGTCAAATCTAAACGATTTTTTTTAAAGATTCTTTGGTACACGATCATTTAAATTTGGTTATTTTTTTATACGATAGTTTAGATTTGATCGTTTAAATTTGGAAAGCCAAATTTAAACGATTTTTTTTAGATTCTTTGGTGTTTAAATTTGGCTATACACGATTGTTTAAATTTGGCAATCAATATCCAATAATTTTTTTTTCATGATCTTTTATATTTGTCACATGATCTAAACAATCAAATAACAGTTTGAAAAAAATTAAAAATATTGTATATTTGGTACATGATCTTGCACCAAATAACGGTTTGAAGAAAAGAAAAGAAAATTAAAATTGCAGAAGAAGAGAAAAAGACGATGGAAAGAAGAAAAAAATTACAAAAGAGGAGAAGAAAGACAATGAAAAGAAAAAAAAATATTGTTGAAGATCATAAAGAAGAGAGAATAGAGAATGATGCAGATGAAAAATATATAAAACATGACATGAATAAATTGAAAAGAAGATGAAAAAATCAAGAAGAAGAGGAAGAATCAAAATTAAAAATTCGTTATAAATCAGTATGGGCAAATATGGAATTCTGAAAAATAATGAGCTTTTCTTAAATTGTTGTATGAGTTGTAAATATTTTGTCATTTTGTTCTATTTATAAAATTTAATCTTTTTCTTAAATATATAAAAAAGAACTAAAATATTCATAAATAGGGACGTTTTTAAAAATAGTAAAATAAATTAAAATATTTACAAGCTATGGTAAAATTTTGGATTCTATCACTATAGCATATCACTAACTATCGAATTTGCTATAGATTGTAAATATTTTGGAAAATCTACTATTTTTCAAAATTTTCCTCATAAATATAGTAAAATTTTATAGTTTACTAGTGTCTATCAACATCCATCACTAATTTGTTATGAAATTTTGTTATATTTGTAGATACTTTTTTTTCGGTTTTATCACTTAAAATAATTATTGACTTTTTAATTTTAATATCAAAAAATTATATAACGGGAATAAATAAGCTTTATAATTTTTTTCATTAAAAGGTTATTTCGAGACATTGTTTCAATATTTAATTGCAAATATATAAAAAAATATCCATCCTCTGACCATGCATTCATTACGATAGAATAAATTGTATAAGTCTATCACTCATAATTATACTATATTAAATTTGTCATTGATTAAAACCATACATTATTTAGAATTACATATTATATTCAATAGCACATGCCAAACCAAATAGAATTTCACATTATTTTTCTTAATTCTCTAATAATTTCCACATAAGTTTATGACATCTAAACCTCATTAATAAAACATCAATTATTTTTATTTGCAATTAAAAAACAAGAAGCAAATCTTCTTCCTAGTCTTTTGTTTCTCAAAATTGATTATATATATAAGATAAAATTAGTTGACAACAAGAAAAGTAAATCATCTATTTCAGATTTATATATATAAAAAATGTGAACGTCCTTTGATTTTTAGTTAAGATCCTCAACATCTGTCAAGATGGTCTAAAATTTTCTGAGTTCTTATTTTGTCACATATGTTTTAATTTGGACTCTCAACAAAACTCAACGTAATCATTTTCTTTTTCATTAGAAAAGATCGGTTTGTGTCCCTCGCTCTATTTGTAAAGTATGTTATATATTCTTCTAAACCTTGTAATAATGAGGAAAGAAGAATTCACGTGTGAGATGCGCTATTAGTTTGAAACATGTGTTGCATAAATATAATGTTTCCATTTTTATCTTCTTTATGATTTGAAGTACAATTTTTTTTTCTTTTTCTAGATTATAGCTATGTTTTGAATTGTATGTTACCATGTTTTTAGAGAGCTTCTATATAAAGAATTACTTGTGAGACAATAATATTTGTTTTATTCTCATAGATATAAGTTGAAGAGATATCACACATATATTAAAACTACTAATTTTGTTATTTAACGTATTTATTTTTCGTACAAATTTAAGATTTTTATCTTGAAAACATATAGTTTCTAGCAGTGGTGGATTCAGAAATTTCATATAGGGGTTCTATATAACGAACACACTAAAAAAATATTTTAAAAAATATTAATTATATTTAAAAATTAATTAATTTAATACGTATTACAACTGTCTTCTACGAGTTTTCTATATAAGATCTATATGAATTAGATATTTGTCTCTTATTTGAAGATGATGTCTCTATAGTTTCTATTAAACTAAAAATATTAAGAAGAATTTGAACTGAATAGTGAATTGATACGATACTTATATTCTAACGATGAACGAGCAAAAATTATCTTGTATTGTTTAATTCTGAAATAAAATAAAATAAATATATACATAAGTATGTAAATATGTGAATTTAAAAATTGCATCACAAAAATAAAAAATAATACATTTTTTCTGAAATATTGTTGAGAGAGTCAAAGTTTGTTAGATAATAAATGAGGGCTAGAAAAACATATGATTTGAACTTAAGATATGAGATTTATGAAGAGAGACACAACCACTACACTAGAAACCAAATTCATACTTAAAGAAGCATTTTTAATATATATTTTATTTTTAAACTTTAAAATTAATATTAAAATACAAAAACCGAGAATGTGAGAGGGGCACGTGCCCCCCCTGGCCCCTTCTTAAATCTGCCCTTGGTTCATAGAGTACTCTTGCCGAAATTAAATAATTTTACGGCAATAAAATTACTATCACCAAAATTATTCTTACGACATAAAAGTTGTCATATGATAACACCGGCCTATTTAATATAGGTCTAGGGGCTCGAGTTTCCTTCAACTTTATCGTTTTTATATAATATACATAAAGAAAACAGTATAATTTTTAATACTTGTACCAGCTCGAACCCCTTTCCAACCTAGAATTGTATCTTACCTGCCCAAATTAGTCTTACTAGGCTATTCAACTTCATTCCATCTTCTCATAGCTTATTTATTTGTTTTTTTTAAGTATTATTTTATTTATATACATTCATTTTAATTTTTAGAACCACTCATTTGTAAATTATTTTAACTAAACCCTAAAGTCACTTGTCAATAAATTTTCTGAATTTGTCATGTATGTTAACATGTTATTTTTACACAAAAGCGTTAACAACTAGGTTAATATTTTACTAGCTATCATTAACACAATTTAATCAAGTATAAAGCGTTAATAAATGTCTAATGTAGACTACTTATATAAGGCTGGAATTAACATTAGAACAAACCTTTGTGTTTGGGACAATATATTTTTTTAAAAAAATAGTTGAAGTATGTATGAAGGAGTCCATTTCCTCACAAATGAAGCAAAAATGATTGAATATATATTGGTTTTTTAGTTTATTCAAAGGAAAGAATGTTATTATTGCTTAATTTAATTAGCCCAAAAAAGTTATTGATGTGCTGGATTTAACATACTTTAAGGCAAGCTTCGTCGTTTAGCTCAAATCATTTCTTCCTAAGATATATATATATACACACATATATATAAGTAGGTTAATTAGAAGTCAATAACTCTACCTGATCTACTTCCATCAAATTTGTTAATTAATCTCCTATACTAATATATAGACTCTAAACTTTTTTTAATTAAAAAATTATTGTTTTAAAACTATACTCTACAACCTCTATATCTCTATTTAAGCAAAACGACATACAAAATATTAGATTCATCAAAATAGTATTTACATCTTTTTATTAATGGTTCAAATCTTCTCTCTTTTAAGTTCATGTAGTTTGATATTTATTATTATTGTCATGCAAACTTAACTTACTTGGTTAATTGTATAGGTTATGTTAATAAATTGATTAAGACAATGTCAACAGAACAACATTTTGTGCTAAGTGTTTTTTTCATGGCACCAACAAGCATTAATGCTTCGCATGATCATATCTCTTGTGTGTACGTTCGTGTTGCGGTCACTCGTGCCATGTAGTGCTCGCCTCACATATCTTCTCTGATGTGTAATAGACGTTGCAATGTTATTACGATTGAATGCATGCATTGTTCAAGTTCTTGCAAATTAAATATAAACACATTAAACTTCATAAACAAGCAACATCAAAGACTCTAAAATAGCACATTAGGGAGCTATCGGTCTGTAAACCAAAAACATACTCAAATTTAACTTAGAAATCACTAAAAACTAAAAATAAAAACCAATTAATTAACAGATGCTACTTAAGATATAATCGAGGGTACATAATACAATATATTGTCATAAACTTCAAATTGGGAGAGGTTATCTAAATCTTTTTTCCATCAAAGCTGAGAGATCAAACTTGCTTTTTTTTTTAATTGAGAAAAAGCAAAAGATAGAGATGAAAAAAAATGAATATCATGTAAATTTAGAACAATTATTTTAAATAATGAAACTGTTGAAATTATTTTTTAATATAATAAAATATCATTGTCTATCAATATAAATATTGATTGATAGACATCTAATGTTGTGTATTAGTATTACTATTACAGGTAATAAATATTGATAATGTTTATAAGCACTCTCTAATATGATAGACCCTAAAATTAACTGTGTTATCTGGGAATAAAGGTACTTATTGTTGTATATATTTTGGGAAGAGGATTATATATTTATTGAAGGAGTGAATTAGTTTGGTAGACCAAACACCAAAAATTAAAAAGCTCCAAAACTACCAACATTTATAATTTCTACTTTAGTTTGTAGTTAAATGCTTGAAAAGAAAAAGAAACAAAAGCAAAAGTGTGTGAATAAAGAGAGAGGAAGGTATTAATGATACCTTTTTCGTCCAGGGAACAACATCCACCATCGCCTCAACATCTTCTCCTCTCTCCTCTAAACACATCTCTCTCTATCCATCTTATTTAACCTATTAAATCTTACCTTCAAATATATTCAATTTCAGTCGTCAATAATTCTAGTTCATAATTTCTTTTTGTTACTCGTAACAATTTTACTCTCAATTCTAAATATGTATTCACATCTTATTGTTATTTAAATAAATTTTCCTAAACTCAAAAGAATACAATTTTAAATTTTAAATTCAATTGAAAACATTAATTTGGTTCAAAAAAAGCTATGGATGAACTAATTCAAATTTGAGAACATTAAATAGTTTTTCAAATATAACGGAGCAAAATCAATCCACATATATTTATAAATATAGCAACATTTTATAATCTATCTATTATCTATTAAACTTAATTATATTACTGTCTTCTCTCTTACTATTGACATATTTCAAATGAAATGGTTACTACATCAGTGAATAAATATTTTCAATAATTAAACCTGACATTTAAATTTGTTGTCAAAATGGTGTTTTTGGGCTAGATGAAAACCCCCATCTTCTTTTAAGCTACAACCATGAATCATCTATATAAATATTAATTTGATTAAATATACCAATTCTTAAAATTGAAATTGTTGTAGAAACGAGAAACAACCACAATACGAAAATCAAATGGGGAAATATAATATTAAAATAATTAAAATATAATATAATATTAATAAAGAAACAAAGAAAAAGAAAATTAGAGAAATCAATAAAAAAATTAAAATATTGAAAATCTCACTTCTTTTCACTTTCTCCGAATTATTTAGAATTCTCTCCGTTAGTGTGTTTTTACAAATCCACCAAAACTCTTTATTTATAGAATAAATGACAAATAGGCGATGGATTACTTCATCACTAAACTAAACAGATTACATCTTCAAACACACATATATTAAGAGCGTTGGATGATTTAGATAATGACAAGTGGCTATCAAGTTATCAACACTACCGAGCTTGATTAGATAATGAGCAACAATATAATATTTATGGTAAAAATAATTTTTTAGAACCAAAAAAAATTGAAATAAGTTACTTCTCAAAAATTGCTAGAATTCTTTTTTTCAGAAAGGAATAAAATATTATATTGTTATAGTGAAACTAAATCGATTCAATTGTAATCTTTACGAATATATATATATATATATATATATATATTTAAAAATCGCTCGTCCATTATAAATTATTACATGCATACCTGATTTCAACAAATTTCAATTTAACAAATTTGACTATTTTAATTTTATAAGTGGACAAAGGTTTCAAATAAATCTTTAGTAAGAGTCTAAATTTATTCATTTAGATAAAATTAAAAATTTAATTGATAGAAAAATTACAAATATCACACGATGTTTATTTAAAAAAACATAATGGAGAATTTAAATTGATACACTTGTGATAATTTTATTTCTATATTAATACAATTGTTAATTTAAAATTTTTTAATTGATGCAATATATACCACCACAAAAGTTTAGAATTTAAATTGATGAATATTTCAATATTATGGCAACATTATTTAGTTGATAATTAATGAATAATAAAAAAAATACATTTTTAAGGGACTTAAACATAGCCCAGACTTTTAATATTATAGCATCAATTTTACAAATAGTTAGATGTTCATAATTGAAATCCTCACTTTACTCCCTCATCTGGAGATGTTGTATATATCCATCTAAAAAATTAAGATAGGAGAGAGATCATTCTACATTATATAAAAATGTAATAAAAGAAAAAGTATATATTAATCGAGAAATTATTGAAAATAGATGGAGAATTATTAAGTTAATAAAGAAACAGTAATGGATGTGTGAACTCAAACAATATTAATGACCCATTAACAATGACAACTCAAAGTCAATGAAAAACATTAAATACCAAATTTATTTTTGTTATCATGAACTGTCATTTTCTTAAATATATATTAAATTTATCGCTACAAGTTAAAAGCATTGACGAAGAACAATCTCTCCCATTTCCTTCTTCATGATCCCAATTTTTCTATTCATTTTTACGGTATATAGATTCCCATTCAAATTAATTTAATCAAAATCATTGTTTAGTTTTTCAATTAAAAAATGTATTAATATATATCAGAAGATTTCTATACTTTCCACACAAAAAAAAAACAACGTAAAAGGGTAATTTGAGATGGAAAACCTCATATAAAGAATATAGATATAAAACAATCTAATTACTAATTAATTAGTCCGAATGTTCAAGTTTATAGTTAAAACATACAAAACTATCAAAGTCATTAAACAATTTTTATGATATATATATATTGATTTTTCTTTTTCTCTGTTTCTCCACTTAAACAGGGATTTCTGTGTGTTATTAGGATCAAATCTCCAGGCCGAGACACCTATATCAAAATGTTAACTTGGAAGAGTATTTAATAAATAAAATCTATATGATTTAGGGATTAATTAAGAAATAATAAAAGAAAAGGGTTTTTTTTAAAAAAAAAAAAATATAACCACGTAATATTTACACTAACAATTTAAAAAACGTAAAAAAGGTCATAAGTCACAATAAAAATTACCAAAAATGCCGCCACCAACAGATTATTAATTTGACACTTATTTGTTAGACAAATCATAGATTTGGATAGCCAGATTCTTTGTGATACCATCGTTTAAATTCTAAACGATTATTTTAAGATTGTTTTGGTACACGATCGTTTAGAATGCCTACACAATCATTTCAAATCTAACGTTTTTTTACAAATATTATTACTTGATACACGATCGTTTATATTTTTTGTGTTTTGAGCTCTAGCAAAATTTTTTCAAGCTCTTTTATATTTGATACACATTTTGAACCAAATAATACAAGATTTATCGTTGAGTAAAAAAAAGATAATTCTTTAAATATATATATAAATGAAGATTGACAGAAGAATAAGAAGAAAGAAAGATGATTGAAAGAAAAAAAATCACAAAAGTGGAAGAGAAGAAAGACAATGGAAATGAATGACAAATCTAAAATATTTATAAAAAAAATGACGAACTTTGTGGACTTTTTAATTTTGTTAGGGGGACCGTAGATATCTTTTAGATTTGTTATATTTAGAAAAATTAATCAAAGAAAAAGGATAGCATGTGAGAAGAAATATATATATATAGAATGTGAAAGCACGATTCTACATTGTAATTAAGCTTCAAATATTCAAAAGCCATCGCTTAGGGTTTTGTTAATAAAATAATAGCAAGTAGCCATTTCTTCTTCACTTCACATTTCTAAAGAAAATATGCCAATAAAAACCACTCCATCCCACCCCTCTTTTCTCTATCACTCTCTCTCTCCTTAGAGCCTTAAGCAACGGAGAACAATATTCTCTAGTGTGACCCACCCTATACCTTTGCTGGTAATGGAAGACGTTGTAGATTTGTTGCCGCCGCCGGTTGCCGGAGATGGAAAGCCACGTGAGAAGCACATGGCCAGATCAGGCTCCTCTTCTGATAGCGATGAAATGTATTCCGGCGGATCTCCTAAAGGTATTTTTCATTTTCCTCACCTACTTCGTCTAACCCTTGTATGTATGTTTTGTTCAGTTATATAATCGTTTTGGCAGCTTAGCTCTCCTCTTTTTTAAATTATAGGATTTCTATACTTTTATAAGTTACAATAACATTTTTGTTAATGTCTAACATTTTTAACAACAAACTTACAATTGTGTAATCACAGACTATTTTATATTTAAATGACATTTTTGGAATACATAGAAACTCTTTTCCTATTAATTATATTTTCTTAAGTTGTTAGAAAGGTTTGTCAAGTTATTTATAAATGTAGCAAGATGTTATTGTTTTATTATTGATAGATAACGATGATAATAAGGACACAGATAAAGTCATGAACTAGTGATCACACTAATAGATAGATTATCTATATTAAAAAATAAAAAACTAACTAATAGATAATTATTTTATTACGTTGATTTTTTCTTTAATAATTTTATCATTGATAACATTTACTTTAATGTTAACTTCTATACTTTCTTTTCCTTTTTTTTTGTTTTTCATTTTTCCTTTTTTGTTTATGGTTTCTAAACTATATATGTACACAAGAAAATACAATACAATAACTTTCAACTTGTTGATGTAGGATCTATATTAGAATATGGGCAATATTATTTTTATAAGATAAATACGATATCAAAACTTGTTAATTAATCTCAAAAGTTTGAATACTAATTAAAATACATATTTTGGAGGTTTATATTCCATAGTTGGTTGAATTACTTGTCAAATAGTTCCTAAAACTTGTTATAATTTATGTTTAATAAAATATTTATTGAGTTTCTCCAACTCTAATTTTATGTCTGGGCATTCGTATGAATGTTTAATGGTAAATGGTAAAATTGATATATGGTAATAGAGTGTGTCTCCGTTTATTTTATAAAATTGCAAAATAGAAAATAAAGGTATATTATTGAAAGCTAAAGAATGAAACAATGATAAGTAGAAAATAAATTGGTTGTCTCAAAGTGATGGTTACATATATAAAATGATCTAATTGTTTTGGTCATTCAATTCTGTCCACTTAAAGAATTCCATCTAATATATATACACCAAAATTTTCTTTCAAAATAACGTCTATCTCTCTCAACCATTCTAAACAGACAACCTTTCACTTTCTCTCTCTTTTTTATTTATTTATTTTCATTTTCATTTTCAGCTGTGAAGTAAAAGAATATGTAGTACTTTTTTGAGATATGGATGAGTGCCTATTTAGAGTATATTCAATATCTATCTATGTGTCTCATATAATTTTTAGTTTTATATCAATATACAACAAATTTGACTTTTATCATTGTATTTCATATTGTATTTTGAATTTCAACTTCATTTTGATAATACTATTTGGTAAACTTCTTGCATATATCAATTTTAGATTTGGAAAATAGTATCTAACTTATGCATTTCATTGTTATATTTTAATAATACTAATTAATAATTTCTTCTTCTTTTTTTATTTTTTTTTTTATTTTTATGGATTAGAAATACTGAAATCGGGTGGAGAAGCCGATATCATTTACATTCCACATGTGGTTGACAAAACTCTAATTCTAAATCGCAATAATAGCAACAAAAATATTGTTAATAATTTGGCGCCCCCTTCCACCGTCTCGCTTCTCGATATCGGTAGCGGCAACACCGTTACTGAGGTTGTATATCGAAATCCATTTGAAGACGGACAGGAACTAGACTTGCAAACTCTCTACAACTTACCTAATTCCCACAACTTCTTTTGCCCCAACTGCAAATCTTGCATTACAAAAGTCATCATTCTCCGTGACCCTCCATCCTCACCGTCGCGGTC
>JBBPDI010000009.1:19308138-19323640 GCA_037974545.1 Cucumis variabilis | reverse complement strand
ACCTGGTGCAAGTCTAAGAAACATGTCATCGTGAAGATTGATGAAGTTGGAGAAATCACTCTAACCTTCAGGGAGAGTCTGAGTCAATCGTGAATGAGATTATGTACTGTTTAGGGAGAGTCTGAAGCTTATTTAGTTGTGGTATAACTATTCATATGTATCTTATGCAATAAGATGTTTAACTATAATCTCAAATGAAACTCCTTATCTGAGCTAGATGCTCCCCAGATGTAGGCTCATTGGCCGAATTGGGTTATCAAAGTTCACTGTCTCACCTTACTTTATGTCCTCTAGCTATACGTATAGATTGCTGCTAATGATATAACTAAAAAGGTACTTTATTATTTCAGTAGATTGGGGAGAAGCGTTATTGTAAACATTCAATATAATAAGAAAGCAGAATTGGTTAAAAATATATTTGTGTCACACATTGATTTTGTGTAGGGCCAAAGGAGGAGTCCAACACTCATAATTTAGATATAAAGTAGGCCAAGTGAGAGACTTAATTTTGTTTGGTGGACCAACAAGTGGGTTTGTCTAAATATAACAAAGTACACATATATTCCATTCCTTTGAGGGAAAGAGATATCTTTGTAACCATCCATATATTCGCATTTAACACTCAAATAATGTCACTCTCAAAACATATACCCTATTTATTTAAACTATAGTTTTATATAAACCAATTAACTAGGTGAAAGTTTTGTTGAGGATGTTTTTATAATTAAGTAAAAATAATCTAAAAAACGTAAAGAATAGAGCTTGAATATCAGTAAACTAATTAATGGTATTAGACATTTCATTTTAATTATAGCATGAAAGAAAGTTATTAGAGGAGTTAATTATATTAATTGTAAACTAAAAAAAGCAATATAGAATGTGACATCCTTTGAATATAATATTATAATATGAGAATTTAACAATAAATGCAAACTTGGGAATGTGGGATGCTTATCCAAGAGCGATGTTGGATTTGTGTAGATTATATTAATGGACCAAAGTACTTGTTTATTAAGTTTTCATGAGCTTCAAGCCTTCAATGATGGTTGTTGTGTGCAATAACTTATCAAAAGGATGTACACTGTGAGCCCTTAAAAGAAGGGTACATTGAGCATTTAATCAAACTGATCTCTATTATGACAACTAATATGGTATAAATGACTTTTCTTGTAAGTGAAGATACAAATTTCCACCTCACCTTATGTATGTATACAGAGAGTCAGTGAACACTTTTGACTATTTTTCATAAGATAATGCTATTATATTTGGTTGGACACGCAATCCAAAAATTATTAAATTTAAATTATTCACCATATAAGTTATATAATTTATAGGTTGCGTTGCGTTTTTGAGTCAGGATTGATGAAATTTTTCTAAAACGATTTTTTTTTCTTTTAATAATTAAATGTACATGCTCTCGAGCGTTGGTTGACGTACGTGTCACTTAAGTGGACCTTGAGGTAGAACCATTGGTTGATGAGTTACTTAAGTGAGGCGTTTAAGTCAGCCATCATTTATTAAGGTGTTATACATGAGTTCAATCTTTATATGAAGCCATACTCATTTCTCATTTCTAAGATATCGAAAAAATTATCTTTCACAAGTACTTTTCTCAATCTTCTCCCTCTCCCTTCTTTGTGTTTCTAGTCAAATAAAATAAATGAGTGTTGGTATTCCAATTTGTTTCAGTACAGTTTCAATTGAGTTTTGTATGTTTTGTTTTGAGGCAACATGACTATATCAAGAACTGTTTGCATTCTGAGTAGAGCTACAAAATGTTTTAAATTCGCGACTCAGCCTCTCTTCACTAGTTTTTGGACGTAGACCCTAGACCACGAACCATGCGACATAATCCAGGTTAGGGGTGTAAACAGGTTAGGTTGGGGAACATTCTCAACTCAACCTATATTTTTCGTGTTGGTTAGGTTGACAACCCAAATAATCTAAATTATATTACCAACTCAATCCATTAAATATGAATTGGGTCGAGTTGTTGGATTGTATTGTTTTTTTAATTCATTCGATCTTGGACAAACATTGTCCCAAGATGTCCGAGATGAAAGAATTCTTCCTTTAGTTATTGGATCTCAAGCCTTAGTGGCATCGAGATGACCTCATATTATATATCACTACAATAAATTAACCTTTCAATTACATTTTTTAATAACATATATTATAGAACGTTATTAAAGAAAAAAAAAAGCGCACAGGAATTAAAAAATTGAAAAGAAAAGCGGGTGGATTGAAAATGTTATTATTAAAAAAAATGAAAAGCGGGACAAAAACCCCTTTTGTTACCTCAAATCTCTTTTTCATTTTTCTACTTTTCCAATTTCTCCTTCTAAGGGGTCCCCTCCCCTAATTTCTACTTCTCGCAGACTCCTCCCCTAACGTCGCCACCATCCAACATCGCCACTGAATCACCGCACTCCTTGTCGAATAGGTTCCTTGCTCATCAAACTAGTCACCCGAACGGGTAACTTCTTTCTTCTCTTCTTCATGACTTTACCTTTATTTTTTTTTCTTTTCTCTTCCTTTCACTTTTGGGTAGGTTTATTTTGGTTCTTTTGAAACTTTTATAATGAGTAAATATGGCCCCATCACTTCATCTTCCTCTGTCTTCTCTCCACTCTTCCATTGATTCTCCTTATTATTTTATCTTCCAGTTCTTCATCTTTCTTGATCTTCTTCAGTCGTGGCTCAAGAACCAATTCACGTCCTTGTCACTGGAGTTGCAGGTAATTCTACGATTATAAAACATTCCATTTCTTTTTTTTTTTCCGGTTTTGTTCATGTGCTAAACTTGATCTGAGATCATTGTTTGATTTTTATTTGCTTATGTTCTTGTTTTTTTCCCTTTTTGTGTTCCTGATTTGCTCGAGATCTGTTACTAGCATTTAGTTCGCGTCCTTGATAGGATAACCCATATAAAAAATGTTATTAAAACCCTTAAATTTGGACAGGAAAAAGAGGGAAGAATTGAAAATAGAGAAAATTTGTAAAAATGAAGTAGAACATCTCACCAAATACATGGCAAAAAAGGGAAATTCAGAAAACGGAGAAATCTTGAAAAGTAAAAAAATCCACAAAGCCTAAAAGCCCTAAACCCAGAATCTCAAGTTTTTTTTTCTTTTCTCCTTAATATAGCATTCAATTTTCCTCTTTTGATGGTTGTTAGAAGTATTATAGTGATAACACATTCAAGAGTTTTGTGGATTGCTGGAAATTCTTTTGTAAATAAAAATTGTTCTGCTATTTTTTTTTGTTCTTTTAATTGTATAGAATTCATCATGACATGTAGATCTAATTGTTGAACAAAAAAAAAAATCAATTCTGCAAGAACTCCAAGAACAAATAATCTTGTGACAAAAGATAAAAACCTGATAAGAGGGTCTAGAAAAGAGAAGTTCCCTTTCCCTTCTTGTCTCCACCGATTTTGAAGTGCTTGCATCTCTTGATAGAGTGCTGAGATACGTGTTTGCAACCTTGACACTAAAGCCTCAACACAATTTTTGTTTTTGTTAAATGATTAAGTCAAGTGTGGATTTGTTTAAGTTTGGCTTTCAAGCATCCAAAATTTTCTTTCACACTTGTTAATTATCTATGAAACTCATTTATTTTTAATCTTTAGGTAGTTTAAGAAGGTAGATTTTCCATTTCAGCACTATAAATTTTTTTCTTATTTAAATCTTTAGGTAGCTGAGAAACCCTCTCTTCTCAAACGACGACTGCACTCCTTTTTGCCTCTCACAATTGCCATTCAAACAATGACCAAACTGTTCATCCATCTCTTTGTCGTTGTCTATCACTTGAAGGTAATGATTCTAGGTTAGTATTCTCCTTCCTTTCTTCTACATCATTTTTATGATGGAATATGAGTCTTAGTATATAAACTATTTTCATCATTCCAAACTCTGAAATATAACTGTTGACCCAAATAATTTCTCCACCATAATGGTGATCTTAAGTTGCACATCCTCTGTTGACCTAAGTTTGTCTCCGACGACATCTACTGACTATCTCTTTGCATCAACAAGGTAAATACCTTCCAACTTCTATGCTCTTAATTTCCTCAGTTATTGTCTCTTAATTTAGCGGGGGTAGGCTTTTTGTCTATAGAAAAGTAGTTGGTGTGAGAGAACCACTGTTTGCAATAGGCTAGAGTTAAATAAAATTCAATTTGATTTTAAATTTATTTTGTTAGGTTGGGAGAAAACTTAACACCTATATAACTACTCAAGTACAACAAATTAAAAAATACACTTTATGGTGACAATGGTGTGGTTGAAGATTTTATACTTAGCAATAGTGTTGTTGGGTTAGATTGCGACTCTAGTGAGAATATTCATATTGTTGCATCTCCTTCTTTCAAACACATTTTTTTTTATCCATTTTCATCCAACTGTGTGTTGTGTTAATATTTCTGTTTCTTTGATAAATTGTTTTAAATGCCTTTTGTTTTATGCTTCGTTCTAGTTTGGACTTCTAGTCTCTTTAATACTAGAACAACATACTAAATACTAATTCTCTATCTAGGGATGTTGATTCACAAGATGGGATTAAGTTTCATAATTTGTAATGTAGTGGAAGTATTAAGTAGTTGTCTGCTTGTAGTTTATATGTTCATGAGTTATGTTTTTCAGAGTTTATATGTTTGTAAGTTTTGATTCATTGCTTTCTCAAATTAGTTTGATAAATTGTGAAATTTGAAGGCTTTGATGGTTAACTCTTCTATCTTATGAAGCTAATTTTTAAAACTTTGTCAAAAGGTAAGAACATCTTCCCATAATGTTACTGTTGTTTCATTTTGTCTTTTTTTTTCTATTTAATTCAATGGTAGATTTTTCATTTCCTATTCTACTTATTCATTTTTCATATCATTAGGAATTTACTTTTCTTATCCTAATCAAGGTCATTTAGAGGACTTAAAGGTGAAGTTAAGTAGAATTTAGACTAGAAATATATCTTACTTTCTTGTTGTTAAGAATCCTTATCTATGTGGTATCTATGATGTAGGCAATTAATTAACGTGGTTGTGATACTTTTTTTTCTAGATTTTGTTCAAATGAATTAGTAAATTTATTGGGACAATGTTTTTGTTCTCTTTAAGGACTTTTGTTTCCTTTTTCCTCTCTAATTTGTGTATGTTTTATCATAGGATGATTGATTGCTTTGTTTATGCTAATTTAATGTTTTAATTACTAAACCCCATTTGGGATTATCGACTATGACCTATTTGATAAATTTTCTCTTAGAATTTGTCTCTCAACCTATTTAATTAAAACTATGGGAGCTACTCCAAAAAGGTTATGGTTTTGTTCATGATTGAAAAATCAAATTAGTGTATGTGGGTTTTTTTTCTGTTAATTTTTCATTAGTTGTCGAGCAACGTGACTTTAAACCCTTGAATTTCTTTTGCAAATCTATCATATGACATGGGTTATTAATACTTGAATCATTGTGGTTTGAGTTTTGCTTGTGTATGTTTTTGAAAACTTGAATTCTTGGAATCAAATCCTGTGTAAAGAGTAAGCTTGTTCCTTAATGGAACCACTCTTAGCTTTATCCTAAGTTTTATTTTACTTGTGATGATTCTTTAACTGAACTTGGTTTCTTCTCTCTTTCATATTGCTTGAATTATGTTAAGTTATTATAATATGTTATTATTGTCATCTTTTTCCTAGTTTATTCATAAAATGTGCTTTGTATATGGTTTGGACTTATGACTAAAACTGAAATATACTTCTCTTAATTATTGTACTTTGTTGATGTTACCTTCGTATACTAGAATTCTCGATTTTACTTTGGGTAGAGTTGGTTCTCAATTACATTTCACATTCTTGTAGCAATAATTTGAAGATATAATGTTTCAAAAAGATTAGGTTCATTTGAACAGGTAAGGGAATGTCAAATTTTTATGAAACTAAAATAGATTAATATAGTTAGTTATATTAATTGCAAACTTGGATCTTTTTAATAGAGCAACCAATGAATATCTAAGGGGAGCATGAAACTTTGGGAAACATGTCGGGTGGAGTAGACAAAATTTCGTGTCCATGCAAGACATGTAGGAACATGAATTATCAAACATTTGATGTTGTATATGAACATTTGGTTATGAAAGGTATGGATCCTACTTATAGGTTTTGGTACCATCATGGTGAATAAGTATTGATAGAGAATATGTTTGTGTTGTGATTGATGCCCTAAATCTTGTGGTCTTGTAGTTTGTATTTATCTAATAAAATAAAGTGTTATTTTATTTGACATTTAGTTGCATTAACCTACAAAACCAATAAACTAACATCCAAGGTTATCTTCTGTAACCTAAACATGTATGTGGAGACATACAAGTGGATCATATTTAAATGATAACCTAAATGGTTTGTAGTAGATGGATAAGGTTGGATACCTTACACTACAAGAATATGGACTTTTCACGACGCATAAAGCGACGTCGCGAAAAACAAGCATCGGTGTAAATCCCCTTTGGCGACGTCGAGAGCGACACGTCGGCGTAAAGGCCCTACCGCGATGCACCTCTACCTCACGTCGTGGTATAGTTAATAAATAAAATATGACGTGACCTTTCTGCAACGTGGTGAGGTGCTGCATCGCGGAAAGGGGATAACTCGCGGTGTTGCGTGGTTCACGTTGCAAAAAACGGACTGTTGATATCCCCTTTCTGCGATGTGGTGAGGCGCTGCGTAGCAGATTCGTGATAAATTGTGACGTTGTGCGATTCACGTCGTGATTTATCGACCATTGGTATCCACTTTCTGCGACGTAGTGAGGCGCTGCGTCAAGGATTCGTGATAAATCGCGACGTTGCGCGGTTCACATCGCAATTTATCGACCATTGGTATCCACTTTCTGCGACGTGGTGAGGCACTGCATTGCGGATTCATGATAAATTGCAACATTGCGCGGTTTACGTCGTAGAAACTGACCGTTGGATATCCCCTTCTGCGACGCACATCTACCTCACGTCGCGGAAACTGACCTTTCCGCGACGCAGAGCCGCAGAACGTCGCAGAAAGTCTAAATAATTATTTCATTATTTAACCTTTCTGCGACGTTAGGGTTAATTGACGTCGAGGAAAAGATCTTTTGCGACATCTTCAACGACGTCGGGGAATGTCCATCCTATTTCTTCCCCTCAACACAGAACCGATTGCAAAACAAAAAGAAGAAAAAATCGGCCGAGAAAGGGACAGGAGGAGATTTGTCCAGCCGTCCGTTCATCTTTGTCGTCGTTGTTGCCGCGGTCGGAAGTGTTCTTGTTTCCCTTTTTCTCATCTCTTACTATTCCTCAGTCTCTCTCTCTTTTCCTCTCTCTCCTTTGTTCTACTTTCTCCATGTTTTCATTCTTCAAATCGTCCATCTCCCTCTCTCATTCTTTGTATCGTAAATTTTTATGAAAGAAAACCTATCCTAAAAAATACTAAAAGGAATAAGACGAGAAATCAATGAACATCCATAAAGAAATAGGAATTTCTTAAAAAGAGAAAGTTCAGTCAAAAAGGAAGCATCAAAATTCAAAGAACGACGAATTTGAGCAATCCTGTTCCGACGCGGTGTTGCGAATCTATCGCGATGCTGCGTCGCAGAAACCTACCTATCGCGATGCCGCGTCGTAGAAACCAAAGAAAGTTTTCCCAACGTTGATGTGATCTACGTCGATAAAGAATCCCCAACGCGCCTATCCCGACATACCTGTCGACGTCGTCTACAACGTCACAGTAAACTTCCCCGACGTTGTTTGGGGTTTTCGCAACATTTTGCTACGTCGGCGAAGGTCACTTTTCTTGTAGTGTTATCCTGGTGACACTACGAATACGGTATGCTTTGTAGTTGTTACAATTGTTCTAAAGTGTTACAAATTATTTAATCCTAATCATTCATGTCAAGACATTAGAGCAGGGGTATTCTATACAAAGAGTTTGTATAAGATCAGACCATGAAATGAATAGTCTTTCTTATTGACACCGTTACTAGTTGAGACTACATTTCACCAAGATGACCATAGGTGACTTGACCTGAATCCTGAGTGAGTTGTGAACTCCTGCCTATGAAGGTAGCCCTTTGATTTGCATGGGTGAGAGTGGCCTATGTCGTCGACTCAATAGGCCTACCATTTTGGGGATTCGTTTGATTAAGGAGCTGAGAACACAACTACACAAAAGAATTCACTCCTTCTCTATAGATAGAGTAAGTAGAGAAATTGCTCTCTTAAGGACTGATTCTGCAGGGCTTGAACAATGTGGCGCCACACTCTCTCTTGACCTAAGAGGAGTTCAGTTATAGTAGGACTATAACTATTGTTCATTAGAGAGATTGATGGTACTTAAGGAGTTAGATGTAACTACAGGGGCAAAACGGTAATTTTTGTCTTAGCTGTACTTATGAGCAATTTGTGAAGGGTTATTGAACTGTTGATTGATTATATCTAATGGACACAAAAATATATCTGCAGTAAGAAGAGTGCAATTATTGGTCTTTAGTGGAATGACTGATAGTTAATGAATAATGATTAATTTAATTAAATAATTTAATTAATTAATCTCACATCATTGGAGCTTTAGTCTGTAGGTCCATAAGGTCCCCTTGTTAGCTCAATAAGGATAAATGAGAATCAAATTTATTTTGATTTAATTTTAATTTTTCAAATTGATTAAAGGGAATGAATTGTATATGATACAATTAGTATAATGTATTTGATACATTATAATATAAAGTTTTTACGAGAGAAGTTAATATTTGAATATGATTCAAATAATAATAATATGAATAAGATTCATAAATAAACTATAGATTAAAAATTAATATGGATTCGATTCATATTAGAACTATAGATTATATGAGAAGATCTAAATCATCAGTTACATTATATATGATATAATATAAAATTAATATTATATAAGATATAATGTAAAATTAATATTATATAAGATATAATGTAAAATTAATATTATATAAGATATAATTTAATTTAAATTTATATTATGTTTATATTAATATAAATTTAAATAAAAGAATAACTCCCAAGGGAGTTATTTTAAGTGATGGAGAGGGAGGAAGTTATTTGATAACTTTCCCCTTCATCTCTCTTCATATCTTTTGGTTAAGATATAGAAGAGGGATGCAATCTTCTTTAAAAAAAAAAGGGGTGTTTTTTACGATCAATTGGTTCCAAAAAGAAAAATCTCTCTACAACAAAAAATTTTCCCTTTAACAAAACAAAAGAAACACAGAAGCTCCATAAACTCTCTGTTGTTTTTCTTTTTTATCTTGAGGATAACAGAGAAGACTTCGTGGTGTACTTTGGGAGGTTCGAGAATTATTGAAAGGTTCTACAAAGGTTGGTTTTCTTTTCTTCTTTTCCTCCATAGAAGCATGTTTAGGTATTTTCTCTGTGTTTCAAGTTGAATTTCTTTTGCACGTCATTCACACGCTTCCGTTATGGGAATTCCATTCCTTCAGTTTGATGGTAAACCCTTTTGTAGTACTTCTTTCATGAGCGACGAAAAGGTTGATGATCCATTAGTAAATAGTGATGTTAATCAAAAGGTTGTAGATGCAAACACTTTTTTGTATCCTCATTGTACAAAATATACAAGAATGTCAGTTGTGGTATCTTTATATAAGATAAAGGCTACTAATGATTGGATCGATAAAAGTTCCACAAGCCTTTTAGAGTTATTGCACGATATGCTACCCCTTGACAATGTTATCCCAAATCAACTTATGAAGTAAAGAAGTTCTTAAAAGTATTTGATTTAGGATATGAAAATATTCATGCTTGTAAAAATGATTGTTGCTTGTTTACGACAGGGAATAAAGATGTAGAGATGTGTCTAATTTGTGGACATTCTCAATGGAAGGTGGATAAGTGCACCAAAAGAATGAAATGGGGTGTTCCAACAAAAGTGTTAAGATACTTTCCATTGATTCCAAGACTAAAACGAATGTTTCAAATGCATGATGTATTTGAATTACTAACATGGCATATGAACCATAAAAGTAGTGATGGAAAGATGTGCCATCCAGTCGATAGTGTTTCATGGAACTCAATTGATGCAAAGTGACCAGACTTTTCAAATGATTCACGAAACTTGAGATTTGGTCTTGCAACCGATGGTTTCAACCCATTCTCTAATCTTAGTAGTAGGTACAGTTGTTGGCCAGACATGCTTGTGACATACAACCTACCTCCTTGGTTATGCATGTCAAAAGAAAATATAATGCTAACTTTACTGATTCCTGATCCTAAACAGCCTGACAATGACATTGGCATTTTTTTGCAACCATTAATTGATGACTTGAAATTATTATGGGATGGAGTGAAAGTTTACGATGTAGTTAGCAAATCAAACTTCAATTTGAAAGTTGTGCTTATATGGACGATCAATGACTTCCCTACTTATGGAAATCTTGTTGGGTGTATAACAAAGGGCAAGATGGCATATCCAATTTCTGGGGAGCACACACATTCACAGTGGTTGTACCATAGTAAGAAATTAGTGTATATGGGTCATAGACGTTCTTTGCCTTCATCTCATTCGTATAGAAGAAAGAAGCCATGTTGTAATGCCCCAAGCCCAGGATTCGAACCAGGATTTGAAATTCTGATCTCCGACATTCTCCTGCATCCCCTGCGACCTAGCGACATCATCCTTACTATCTTTTATAGCATCTTCCCATTGTTATTGAAAACTCTATTTGAAACATTTTGATAGTGACATTCCAACGCAATAGCTATCAAAATGTTGCAATAGCGTTTTTTCACGTTACAAAAACATTAATAGCATCATATATGTGCTACCAATGGGAACATGATGATAGCGTTTTGTATAGCGTTGGATAAATGCTATGAAAAGTCATGGACTTTCAATAACATCGGCTACAACAGCGTTTCAAAAGCGCTATTGAAAATCAACGAGCATGTTTTTGATGCTATCGTAACTATATTTCTTGTAGTGTGTGTGTGTGTGTGTGTGTATATATATATATATATATAGATAGATAGATATAGATATTATCAACTCGGATTAAGTTGGGTTGAACCAAAATTTTCAACCCCCAACCTGAAAAAGACCAAAATTTTCAACCCAACCCACATTTTAAACGAACTCAACTAAAAAAAACCCATATAATATAGATTAAGTAGTTTGAGTTGTCGGGTTATTCAAGTTGGACTTACCCCTACTCCAAGTGACGAGGTCTAATGTTAAGTCTAAGCGACCAACTTACCATGCATTCATATTACCAAACATCTTAATCACAAGGCATTTAAAGTTTCAGCTCAGGTGTTCTAAGCGTCCAAATCCAAACACTCTAGCAACAAATTTAGTGGCGGATCCATAAAATTTATTGACAGGGGGCTTTGAAGAGAAAAACTACATAAGATTTGAACTCATGTTGAAACTACATAAGATTTGAAGTCATGTTGAAAGGAGGACTGACAAGCATAATTACCACTAAGCTACCTATAAATATTAAATATTAGTTAGTTTCCTAAATCCACCGGTGGCAACAATGCATTGTTGCTGTTTAGTTCCAACACATATACTGTTATTGTCAAGTTCTAATACATTGTTTAGAACTTTAGTAAAAGTTCCAAAACGTACACTAATAGTATGTGTTTGAGATGTAAACTATTTTAATTTGAGAAGGAAATAGTAAGCAATGTAGCAAATAATAAAAAAAAGTTAATGTGATAAAACAAAAAATGTACTATCTAGCTTCACTTAATTCGAAGTCGTTCCTAGATTTTATGTTTATTTGATTATTTTATAGATTTCAAGCAACAAAAAGATATATAGTCAAGCATTAGGGAGAAAAATGAGCTAAAATGAACCAATTCGAAGTTCTAACAAAGCAATAGGTAAAAATAGTAAAAATTTACAAAAATCCCACTGTAGGAAGACGCTAAGATACATATTTGACAATTTTGCGTTGTCCTCTAGCTAATTCATCAATGCTACGTACTGTACAAACACGCAACTTCCATTTTAAGTGTTCATTTTAAGCGTATGACCATTCTTTTTCTTCGTTTTTCTGCTTCTGATTCATCTACAACACTAGATCATTTGAGATTAATTTTTATCTTTTTTATGTAATCAAACAAATGGTGTCATATATGTCGATTATGGGCTAAGGTAGTGTCATCTCTAGCTTGAGTGTTTAGGATTTTTTTACTATTTCAATGCATTTCGAACTTAATTACCGTTAAGTTATATTGTTGATTCAATTCTGTTTATATTATTTTGATTATATTATTAGAGGTTCGGGAATTTATGATCACTGCTTTGATTAACTTATGAATTGTGATTGATTGTTTATTAATTACATGAAGTGATAAGTTGGGTTGAATTTTGCAAATCAAATTGAATAAGTATTGATTTAACCAACCTACGGTTCAATCGATCCAACAATTAGCTAAGCATTTGTAAGTTAATTATTCCACTTAACATGCCTTGAATCTTAATGTAATATGTTATTTAGCACAATTTAATTAACTTAGGATTCAATTATGAATGTTCATGTAGTTGAATTGAACTAATATGTTATTTAGCACAATTTAATTAGCTTTTCTAATTAAATTGGTTAAGTGTAAGCAACAAACTAAGTTTGGGGATGGAAATTCGATGAAAAAATATTTTGAAAATGAAAAATCTGTATAATTTGGGCTAGACTTTCTTGCATTGATTTACATCTTTTTATTCTGTGCTCATTATTTTATGCAATAAATCTTTTTTTGCATTCAAACACCCCTCATCGGTTTATGCTCGGGCTGAAAACTATATTTTTTAGAAATTATTTTAGCTTCCTATGCTTGACTTTGACTTACCACTAATACTAGTTCTTGTAGTGTAATTTGGTTAAATTCATTTAATCCGAATTTAGACTACGAAATTTGTTCAATAAGAATGTAAAATAGTAAATATTGTAGCAAATGGTGGATTTTGAATGAGCGTTGATTGTAAACTATTCAAGGGTACAAAATAATATTTACAATTATAAGAGGTAGTTATTATAGTTTTGGATAACTATTGTCCAAACCTTCCTTAATTAGCTAGCATCACCAAAACTTCAATTTGCAATAACAATTATTGTTTACTATCATTTTTACTATTTTATATTTATATTTTTTTTTATTTTTTTGATAGTATTTACTATTTATTAACTGTTTGCCCTAAACGCTCTTTCCTTACAACTTATTTTCAAGTTAAAAGTGGATAGAAAATTAAAGAAACTATTATTTAAAAGAGAAATTCGTGGTATTTAAAAGAACAATTAGGAGTAAGTTGTGGATCATCTCCCTTTGGGTTATAGTAAATAATTCATTGAAAGTTATGATGTAAAGCTAATCTTTAAACATAAATAAATAATATGGGCAGATATAATGAAAAGTTTAGATTTTCAAGTATTAATGTCAACTTTAATTTAATGCCTCTCTCAACAACTACACTTCCCTCCAATAAAAAAGATACACGTGTCCTACTCTTTTGAAAATCAGCAACGAGAGAAACGTTGCTAATTCCCAAGAGATATAATCGGTATTATTTATTATTATATTTGGTGTGTTTGTGTGTTAGGTTCGTATTATTAAATTCCAAACCAAATGTTGAGATTGGAAAATTTCCAGTAGCTATAGCTAAGGTGTCCCTAATTCATTCATTAATGTGAGCCATCAACTCTATTAAGATTTATGAACACAAATTTACAATGGAACTAAAAGGAAACTATGTACTACTTTTGTGTAGTGCTATCATTTTTTTCTTCACAAGTTGACATCTTAAATTTGAAAGCAAAAAGAATTACATTTTTTCATATGGGAGTTTAAGGTTTATATAATTTTTCATAAGTTTAATCCTAATCCTAAAGTTTTGAATTCGATCTCAATCAAATTTTCGTGTTTCAAAACATTATGATATTTCTGAATGAAGTTTGAGTTCTCTTTTTCTTGTGATATTTAAGAAGTTGAAACTTGGAGGTGAGTTACTTGAAAAGAAAATGAAAATGCTTAATAATTTCTTGCCTTTGTCGCTATCAATAATATAAAATAAAATTTGCTAGAGGAACGTGTGTAGATGAAGGAACAAAAAAAGATGTCCTTATCTCCTATTATTTAAACCAAAAAATGAATTTTGAGAGAAATTGAGTTGTGTGTCGAATAAACCAAGGGAAAAGTTTTAGAAAATATAGTGAATAAGACTCATTTTATAATAACAAAAATGATATTGCAAAATTATTAAAATTTCAAAAGTTTTGAAACAAATATATTTATAATTAAAGCTAAAATCATAAATTTTAAAGTGTTTTTCTTTTTAGAAATAAATAGATAAAAAAAATATTTGCATATTCTATCTTCTTAATTCATAATTAGTTACATTTAATAATAATTAATAATTAGAAATCATTTTTATTAATTAACAATACATGTGATTTAGAAAATAACAAAACTATCTATCAAATTAATTTAAAAAATGATTATAAAAAAAAGTAAAATAGAAAGCAAAAGTTTGAATATAGAAACTTTTATATATAGTATAGATGGTAAAATGACTTAACTTATTAATAAATATAATAAAATTTAGCAAAATAAATTAAAATATTTATAAGCTATAGCAAAATTTTGGATTCTATCACTATAGCATATTAATGACTGACTATAAGTGATAAAATTTACTATAAGTTGTAAATATGTTGTAAAATTTGTTATTTTTAAAAATTTTCCTAAAACTTTGCTTTCTTTTCGGGTTAAATTGTATAGATTCAGACAAATATGTATTCCTTTACCGTGATATACACTAATAAATATTTATTTTGATATGTTATATTTTGTAAATATATTTAAAATATATTATAAATGATATAATATTACAAAATAAAATTCTATCATTTTTTAAAACAAATAATTTATTGTCAACTGATATTTAGCCAGTCTTATCATTTATAAATATTATAAATCAAATACATTTTAAAGTATCATTTATAAATATAAAATAAAATTCATATCTTCAACCAAAAGTACTAAATATAAAAAAGTAAAAATTTGGAGGGTAAAATCGTAAAAAATGAACCTATCACTCATTAACGTTTCTTTCTCTCTCCTTTTTTTTTCCCTTAATTACTTTTGTTCGTATTTAACTTTTCAGATACAAAAGTCTGAAATAAAAACAAAAGTAAAGAAACAAAAATACTGTGTCCGCATTGGTTGCTCAGAACAAGCCTTTCTACGTACCTTCCTCCTCTGATTCTGTCCTCCCACCGCCCGGACTTCTTCTCTTCCAATGAACGTAGACAAACATCACCCGGAGCTGGAACCAGAAATGACACACGAAGAGGAGGAGGAGGAGGAGGCTGAGGATGAAGAGGAGCGCAATGTTTTGCTACGGAAGACTTCTCGTCAACACGCCCAATCTAGCATCTCATCATCCACTGACAGCGATGAAATGTTCTCCGGGAATTCCCAGGGTCTTCAATTCATCATTCG